>JAQGAZ010003338.1:0-12183 GCA_034692225.1 Polydesmus complanatus
ACTCGGACAATTGCGGCTCGTTGATTTGCTTCGTTTAACTAACATTGGTTATAATTAAATGAAACAATTTCATCTTTCCTTTATTTATTTATCTTTTTTTTTGGAAATTATGCACTTATTACAATCGGATTTTATCGTTGCGACTTAAACGATTAGTCAACCAAAGTTAAATTTAATTTTCTTATGAAATAATAATTCAATAAATTTGATTGAGGCCAATATTATTCTTTTTACACTTTTATAGCGGCAAACGTTTTACGAATGGATTTTAACGCTTCTATTGAACGGATTATGCAATCGAGCATAGTTTTAGAATAACGCAACGGCAATAATAATTGTTATTATTCTCTTGAATGAGCTTTCAACTACCCGTTGAAGTGCTAATCCTTGTCATACAGTAGCTGGAAGATGACCAGTACGAGTACAAAGAAAATGAAAATAATCTTGGAAGAAAATGTAAATTTAGCTATTCGGAGTAGACAGCTTAATTACAAATTAGCTTAAAGTTATTAGAAAGTAGTATAAAAATTAACGTAAGTAGTAATTATTAAGATGAACTAAGTTTAGAGTTGAGAAAAATATGTTTGAATTTGAGGAAAACGATCAACTTTTTTTTAAAGTTACGATACCGGTACACGAGTTTCTAATTTAATTCAACTTGCTTCGAGTTAAATATAAAGTCTAAGCTAGTCTCCTGTTAGGACAAACTTGCTTAGAAATAAAACAAAAAAAGCTGGTTGTTAAAGCAATTTATTTTAGAGTTTGATTAAACTAGTTCCGAGATTAACTAAACTAGTTTCGAAATTAGCTAAACTAGTTTCGAAATTGGCTAAACTAGTTTCGAAATTGGCTAAACTAGTTTCGAAATAAATTCAAAGTTCGGTTAAACTTGTTTCGATAGCCTTTAAACTAGCTTCGAGCTCGATTAAGCTAGTTTCAACCTTGAATAAGCTAGTCTCCAATTGAATGCAGTTTCAAATAATGATAATTAGATGCGTTAAACTGGTTTAGAGATGAGATTTACAAGTTTTGAATCAAGTAAAAACTAATAATTTTAAAAATGAAATTCACAGGCAAAAAAAAAACCTAATCATAGACTTTGTAAAGAAAATCAAGGAAATTAAAATCTATTTACAAAAATATTGTTACTATTTCACCAAAAAAAAAAAATTGATTTTAAAATGCAGTTATTAATAATTAATTTTGTTCAAAATCAAAAAAAAAAAAAAAAAAAAAAATCAACACATACAGTAAAAAAGCAAAATAAAAATTGCCTCTAATAACCCTTATTCTCACGCCTTTTCGCATCATTTTGTTTGAAAGTGGAAATTATAATTATCAAGTGCTATGAACGGGGCCTTTTCTTATTTTCCCGAGCGTTGTTTACAGGACGTAAAATGCGAATAGATATGAAACAATTGACTACATAAATTTTAACAAATACAGTACATGTACTGCATTAAAATATTTTAATCTTTCCGTTGTGATCCTTGACACCGGGAAGAACTCCTTATTTCCTGTGTCAACTGCACAAGTGGCATCGCACTATGTACTGGAAATTACGCTATGCCGTGCACCGTCCAACTATCGATCAAAGCCTAAGAAAAGCTGAAGGGGAGACGAAGAAACAAAAAAAAAAAAAAAACAACAATAAACTACAATTAAATGTACTGTACAACGATAGCATTAAAAGCTGTGTCCCGCATCCCAGAGGTTGAGAAACCAGTGCATCCAGGTATCCCGCATCTGCCCTTCCCCTCCACTTTTTCTCCAAATAATTTTTCTATTAATTATTTGATCGTGTGCCGCCGCCATAAGTTAACTTAGGGATAATGAAAGGAGCCGAGTTTGAATAGAGCCCACTACTATTAAAAGATGTTCGAGACTGATATCTACGCTCCAACGCCCTTTTCCCATGAGACTGCGTATCCCGCCTCCCATCTCCCCCTCCCGGCCCCTCACCCGCACAATGTCCTCCATAGCGCTGAATTTGATGACCGCATCAGATAACGAATTAATAGGGTAAAAACGATGATCTTATCGTCGTTTAAAGAGGACCCAAAGTTCCTCGCAGTCAGGGTCCTTAACTTAGCCTACCCTTTCTTTTCACGGTGGAAAAAATCCCATGCATCTCGTATCACCGGATAAAAACAAGAATAAAAATCCTCCAATAGAATTATTTTAATACCCTCCGCGCATGCGCAGCTGCTCGATAAAAGCCGTTTATAAAGCACAGTGTAGTCAAAGAGCAGTCTGTTTTGGAAAGCGAAAGTTAGTTGTAGACGTGGTAGTGGCAAGATGGCCACCGCCGTTCTCCGTCCCTGGGCAGCGTACGAGTTCGACCATATTATCGGTAATAGTATAAAAAAAAAAATCCGCCTGACTTAATCAGTTTTATTAATTTATAATTTTAAAAAAAATATAGTACAGTAGTTATTTATTAAATTTAAGAGTGAGAGGTGTTTTAAAATAATTACTTGATGACGAAATGTTTTTAAACCTACTGTATAGTAATTGAATTTGTACTAAATGCGTGATTTGTGTGCTTAGGAAGTGGTTCCGGGAGCGAGTTGAGTAATGAGAAAAGGCCTTCGAGCAGCGGTGGCGGTGGAAAATCTTCGGACAAGACCATGAAAAAGAAAAAGACGAGGTACAGGTGAGATCGTGAATGTGCATGGTAGAAATAGGCACTCATGAGGGTATTTATAGTCGGGCCTTATTATAAACAGCTGCTTAAATTAAGGCATTGCTCGCGCGGTTGGCCCATTAAAACCAAATCCAAAATTAATTTTAAATTATACTTAAATTTATATGGGTCGTGGAATCTTACGAATAACTTGAACGACATCTTGTGAACCCCAGTTTAAAGAACGAAGATCACGTACCCGCCAATCAGGTTTTAGTCGAACCAGTTCGAGCAAGCCTCTTTTGACTGAATTAACACGCGCAAATCTGGTTTTAACAAAAGCATTCCAAAACATTTTGTCGCGTCATTTTCACAATTAAAAATTTTTTTTAAAAAAATTACCTTATTTTTTAAAAAATTTTATTTATTTTTTTTTTAAAAAAAAGTTTGATTTTTGGTTCATTTTCCAAAAATCAAGTTTTACCAACTCTTCCTTACAGGGGGGGAAAAAATAATGCGGAGACCACTCTAATTTTTGAGATCACTTCAAAAACGTCCTTAATGAAACCCTAATACTAGACCACCTCTACTATAAGACCGTGACCATTCTAAGTCCCAATTTCAAAGCAGGTCTCTATTTCAAGACCAGTGGTCAGTTAAATAGATAACAGTTTTAATCCTTGATTAAAATTTCTAGAAATAGAATTCTAATCAATGTCTAGTCAGAAACTTACAATTTTAATAAGCATAAAAAAATTCTATTTCAAGACCACTTTAATTCGGTTCAACGCTGTTCCCAA
Organism: Polydesmus complanatus; assembly: GCA_034692225.1. Taxonomy (NCBI): domain Eukaryota; kingdom Metazoa; phylum Arthropoda; class Diplopoda; order Polydesmida; family Polydesmidae; genus Polydesmus; species Polydesmus complanatus. The sequence continues at coordinate 3,427 of JAQGAZ010003338.1, forward strand.
AATAATAGGTTTCACTGTTCAACGAAATCCGGTTTTAAAGTCCGAAGAAAATTTTGCACAGTACTGTATTAGAGAGGCTATTAACTGGATTATACTGCACAATGAAGATTTCCTTAAAACAGAAATTATTTAAAGTATTTTTTCCCCCCAATAGTTGCCTCTAATTGACTCTCTGTACCAATATTAATTTAAAGAGCTCCTTATCATAAGAAACGACTATAAAACACCATTCTAAATACTATAAACTATAGCTTACGCATTCATGTTTTCATAATTTCATTAATTTTTTTTCTTCTTCTTTTCTAAACTTTAATCAATGTTATTGTAATGATAGAACTACGTTTACGGCTTATCAATTGGAAGAATTGGAACGCGCGTTTGAACGAGCGCCCTACCCCGACGTGTTCGCCAGGGAAGAACTGGCGTTAAAACTGACGCTGAGCGAGTCCCGAGTGCAAGTCTGGTTCCAAAATCGACGAGCCAAATGGAGGAAACGTGAACCGCCGAGAAAGTCAATCAACAATTATATTAATCCAGGTGAGCGATCAATCGCAACTAAATACATTCGTAAACAAATTTTTTCCCCCTTTTTTAAAACTTCGAATTGGCAATTAAATTTCACAGGCAAAAGAGTAATTGTCCCCCACCAATTTAATAATAATTCCTGAAATTTAAATTTCCCGCGCAAAATTTTATGTCGCACTAAGGGTTGTAAGGGCATCTAGTGGTGAATATTTCTAACTTGTAGTTTGCGTCCCCATCAGTGTTGACAAGCCTATGGAACGCGAGTCGCTATATACTGCTACTGATTAAAAGGGTCTTAAAATTTTAAATGCAAATTTCCTTTTAAAAAAATTTTTTTAGGCAGTGGTTCGATTCATCATCACTCCCCCACCGCCTCCATCACTTCCCTCTCCCCCACCACCCTTCCTCCTTTGTCGGCGTTCAACAACACGGTGGATGGATGGACTTACGACGCTCACTTGAACATGACCAATAGTCTCGGCCATCCTTATAACTTCACCAGCGCCTGCACCTCTCCCATCACCACTTCCTCCTACTCGTACATGACCATGAACGACCAGTTCTCCGCTTCCGTTCCTCACTACAACGCGGTGGGTTCCCCCATGCCCAACGACGTGGGCAAGTCCCCTTACGCGGTGGACGACCCCAACGCCGATTCCAAACGCATCGCCCATCACCATCACCGCAACTTGCCTTCCTTCGCTACCACCTCGGCTTCCAAAAAAGACAGCTCGCCCTGCAACCACTCCCTCTCTTCACTCCCTTTCATCTGAAACTGCGCTGCTTCACTCGACGAGACAATTATTATTTTAGTCTTCAAAAATAAAAAAATTAAAAAAAAAATCGCTAATTATTTTCTACATGTTTTTTTTTTAACGCCTCATTACGCAAATTATTGTTTTTCGCTGTACATATAAATGATTGCCAGCAACTATTCAATTATTATTACTAATACTGTAGGCTACTATGCGTGTGTATGAATGTGTTTTATTGCCTACTTAAGTCATTTAATTACTACTATGAATCAATAATAATTGCTGAGTGTTTAAAGATTTTTTTACGATCAAATTTAAATAATTGATGTGTCGTGTTATTATTGTCGTGTGTACATGTATACAAATATTTTAAAAAAATTTTTTTTTTTGTTTATGTATTAAAAATTTATTTTTTAAATAAAAAAAATAATAAAAAAATTAAAAGACTGCAAATCTACCGTAATGGTAAGTAAATAAGTTAAGGGTTTTTCCAAAAATTTACTTTCACAAGTGTTTCAATTTCAAACATCTTGAGGAGAACTCGTTCAATTCAAACACATGTAGGAGTAAATAGGGTAAAAGCAATAAGGTCGCATATTAAATAGGATGGATATACAGTAGTAAATAAAAATAGTACGAGTAATAATGTTAATAAGCTTTTTTTGTGCCGAAAAAAGTCAACGTAAAAATACCGGGATGGCTTTTAAAAAAATAACGTATTCTAAGCTAAATTCGATTCAACCAGTTCAAACGCTTTTATTTCTATAACTTAAAAAAAAATTAAATAGTCTATTTGATTCAAAAATGTATTTTTGGCAAATTCCAACTCTGGCAAAATGTTGTATTGACTTTTAAAAAAATCGTATATTTTGTAGAGTACCGCCCTTATGCAAGCGCTTAACTTCTCCCGCCGCCGATAGCATTGCATTCAACTGCTGATTTACTGCATTTGCCTTAAAAGATGATTCAATTTTCACTGTCGAAGTGGGTCATAAGTAAAAAATTGCATTTTTAAATTAAATATTCCTGCGTCACTTTTTTTTTTTTGTAGCTATTTTTAAATTACATCGTTTTTAAAAACTTTTTGTAGTTTACAATAAAATTAACTCAATCGATGTAGTATGTGATCACGGACTTCACAATCTGTCCCTTATTTTAAGAAGAGGTTGAGCATCGTTAAACTAATAGTTTTGTTATTTGCTAAGTTCAGAAAGCATTCGCATAGAAAATGACTTGCTATTAATAATTTTGAAATTTACTTTTCTATCAAGGTTACGCAGAATATTCCCTCTTCAAAATTACTTGAATAAGATAGCAAAATCATCGTGTAAGTGAGGAAAAAATATAAAAACCCAATTTCTTTGTTTTTCACTTTTCAACCAATTTCATTTCACCTTTCAATTCCGTACAAAGATGGCGCAACAAAGTTTTTTCGTCAACGTATTCATATTCGCTCCCTTCATCATCAGCTATTTATTTTACGTGGGGAGCAATTTTAAACCCGAAGAAATCCGCGGCAAACGTATCTTAGTGACCGGCGCTTCGTCGGGGATCGGGGAGCAAGTGGCCTACAAATACGCTCAACTGGGTGCCCGTCTAATGCTAACAGCCCGAAGAACCGAGTTATTAGAAAAAATCGCTGAAAAATGCAAAAATCTAGGCGCGGAAAAGGTGTTTTTAGCCACCGCGGATATGACGTCGCCCGCCGATAGGAAGCGCTTGGTGGAAACGACGCTCCTCTCCTTAAACGGTTTGGATTATTTAATTTTAAATCACGCTCTGTTAACGCCCAACGTCATGTGGCAAAACTCGGAAGACAACATGACGCGACTGGAGCACGTGATGAACGTCAATTTCTTCGCTTACGTGGACCTTTCCTCGCGATTAATGAAAGAGCTGAAACTGAGCAAAGGATCCATCGCCGTAGTTTCGTCCGGCGCGGGCAAAATTGGCTTTTCCGGCTTCACGCAATACTGTTCGTCGAAGCACGCTTTGCAAGGATTCTTTTCCTCGTTACGCCAGGAACTGCGCCGCAGCAACGCCGACGTTTCCATCACGCTGGCGGTGTACGGCGCCATCAACACCGAAACGGCCGCCAGGTTGATGAAAGAAAGCAAATTAAACTTTGATTTTCAAGCCGAAGCGGCCAAAGCCGAAGACGCGGCGCAAGCTCTCGTCGAAGGCGTAGCCAGTAAAAAGTATGAAATTGAATTCCCCTTTTCCGTCAAATTATTTCGCTTTTTGTTAAGTATAATGCCCGAAACCACGGAACAAATTTTGCATTGGTTAATTAGCGGATAATTTTTTTTTAAAAAACATAATATTATAATGTAAACCCTATTCTAAATGTAAGCCCCACTTCTGTTGTCATCTCATTCAAAATGTCACGTGTTTCTACGGTGTGTAAATACTTAATGCACTGGTCATACGTGTCATACGGTCAAACGTGAAATAATGTAAAAATTTGTAAATTTAAAAAAAGTTAGTTTTAGTACAGTGTTGGGAAAGCCCGAAAATAAGCCCTAATAGAAATTTCACTGCAAAAAATTAATTAAATAATAATAATAAAGTGTCTTATTTTCGGGATTTTAGAATATGATACGTCAACCATTCAGTTTCAAACAAATCGAATTTTAAAATCGATTTCCAAAAAAAAAAAATAATAAAAATAAAGTCTTTTAACTACAATTCTTCCTGCAATTATGTGTTCGAAATAATAAAAAAAAATCTATCGTTTACGATTTCAGCTTGTTTCAATTAGCTACAATAATAATTGCCGTTGTATTATTAAATTTAGAAAAAAAATTTGAAAAAACAAAACATGTCTCCCTTGCCAAAAGCTATCCCTGTACTACATACTCTTAGTAAAATGCTCCGAGCTTTTAAATTAACATGATGCAAATGGGTTTTCCATTTTTCTATTTCCTACACACACATAATCGGCACAACATCAATAAAAAACAATACGCTCAATAATTTATTATAACTTAATTGCATTGATATAATTACTGTCTGTGTTTATGCCAAGTACTGCGTATGCGAATTAAACGGTATACAAAGTGCCAAAACCCATAAATCAATAAAAAAAAAATAATATAATAATAACCAAGCCAAAACTTCAATAAATCAAGATTGTGAAACGGTTGCTCAAAAACAATTAATAGTTTACGGCAAAACAAACGATGAAATTCATTTTGTCACATGTCAGGAACGAATTTTAGAAATACCTCCTTGTAAAAACAAAGACGCGAGAGTTGCGCTAAAAATAATAATTACGATTTTTTTTTTTACCTACTGTATAATATTCTCAAAAAAAAAAAAAAAAATGTCTCGCCTAATTTTAACGAACATGACCGGCTATTTGACTTATATGTGCGTCGGAGCCATAATCGCCTACCCTTCCATTTACTTTCCTTACATAAAGTTCGAAACCGACGAAGAAAACTTATCCGCTACCAACACGATGTCTTGGTTGGCCAGTTTCGACGGACTTTTCGCTATTCCCGGCGCCATCATCGCCTTACCCCTCATGAACGCATACGGAAGAAAATTCACTCTAATTATAATAAGCGTTGTCATGACGATGGGATGGCTCCTTCAAGTGGTATCCTTCAACCTCGTCACGGTGGCTTGGAGTAGGCTCGTCACCGGCTTAGGACTCGGAATGGATTTCGCCTGTCTATTTGTTTACATCACCGAAATATCTCCACCAAAAGTATTAATTATTTGTGTATTTTTTTTCTTTTTAATGTTACCTTCAATAAAATAATATATCTTAAAATTTCAGAGCAGAGGCATTTTCTCAGCTTTATCCGTCATTTCTTACGCGATTGGAGCTATATTGGTGACGATCTTAGGCAATGTGATATCGTGGCGTTGGAGTGCCGTCATGTGTTTATCCATGAGCGCCTCGGCCACCCTATTCTCCATTTTCATGTACGAAACCCCTCGATGGTTGGTCGGAAAAGGTCTGCGGGAAGACGCCATGCAAGTGATGGAATCGCTGAGAGAAACGGACGACGTGAACGAAATCAAAAAGATGATCGACGAAATTGAAGCTAATATCCGACTCGTCTCCAACGAGAGCTTTTTTAACATGCTGGTTCAGCTTTTAAAACCGCCCTTGTTAAAACCGTTCGTCATTTCTCAAATGATAATCGTGTTTCAGCAATTTTCTGGGAACGGCTACATTAATTCTTACACCTTGGAGATATTTCAACAAACTATACAAAGTCTAAAAACTCAAAACGTAATTATTTCCAACCCGTATTACGAATCGTCCATCGTTTGGGTGGCTTACATCATCGGCGCTCTCGCGTCCATCTTTATCATTGACCGCTTTGGACGACGCTTTCTGCTCATCTTCGCTTTCGCCGCTATCGCTTTGGCTTTTACCGCCATCGGCGTTTACGACATTTATAAATTACGTCAACTCGAAACGAATATTTACCTCAATTGCATCCCCATTTTAGGCATTTTTGTTTACAATTTCAGCTTCGCCGGGGCATTAGGCAGCATTCCCTATCTCTTGCTCGGCGAATTTTTCCCCCTACATTTGCGAACCGTTTCCAGCGTCATCGGTATCATATGCCGCAATTTATATTTCTTTATTTTAGCCAAAGTTTTCCCAACCATAACAATTATCCCCATTGGCGGTATTTATTTTCTAATGGCAGGCTTTAGTCTGGCCGGATTAATTTTTGTTTTCGTTTTGGTTCCCGAGACCAAAAAACGTTCGCTAGAAGAAATACAATTGCAATGGTATAAACCAAAGCATTAAAAAATAATACTGCATTATAACTGTCGTTTTGTTTGTCGCGTTAACTTATGATAAAAAAAAAAAAACCAAACAGTGACGCACCCAGAGACAAAAAATTCCTTACAATTAATTAAAAATTCTTTACAAATTCCTTACAAATAATTACTCCTTATTTTGAAATACACTACACCGCTGTTGAAAACCAATCTCTGTCGCATTCTAAATACGTACAAAAATGCTACAAAAAAAAATAAAATCTCCCAATTAACTGAACAAATTGTACTTTTTACTTATTAATTTTAGAAAAAATTACCAAAATAATTACGCCCAAATAAAATCATCATTCTCTTACCAGCTGTTTCTTACTCATTTAAGACGAAAGAAAATGACCGAGCGAGTGTACGCCCCTATTTTACATCCCACAACTGTATTTACAAAATCTAAAACGAAATAAAAATTTTGTTTTCCCGATTCTTACGTATCAGTAGAAATATTTTCGATCGGAGAAAGTAATGATCAGTCAATGTCGACGTGATCGAGCTGGCACAACTACAAACAATTTATAGAATTGCTGTCAACATACGCAATAAGTTTTTAATTGCAGCTGTGCATGTGCAATGACAGCTTAATATACAATTAAAAAAAAACCCAAAATTGTATCATGATTAAATAATAATAAAAAAATTTAACACTTACTGAAGCTGTTGACTGCGACCAACTGCGACGGTCAAGGTACAAATCTGATGAACGAGTCTTTAAGGAAACTGATTCATGATTTGCATAAATCAGTACAGACGAAAATAAACACCGTTACGCGACTTACGCGAAAATTACACGAAGCACTTAAAAATAATATTATGTTCGATAAAGTACTTGACATTGTAATGAATGTTTTTCACACGTTGGCTTGCACAGATTCGATTACGTTTAACACGAGTTGGGCGATGGTGCTTTCCCTCTGCACATACTTGCACCACCACCGGCAGCGTTTGAATAATACAAATTCTGTATTAATAGCAAAAGATTATTAATAAAACTTAGAAACCATGACAAAATTTGAATAAGCAGAACCATACTGTTGAACAGTTGCTGCGATGGGATCGGCTTTCGGCTATGGTCAGCACCAAACTGAGAATTCAAGTAAAGATCAAAAGCGTTGTGAAGGAAAAATACGTCCAACGCAAACGACAATCTATGAATAACAACAAATTTAACTTTTTGGACAAAAATATGATCAAAATAATTAATTTCATGACTGATGCTTTTTACTTACGTGGGTGAGGGCTGGGCCAAGCTCAGGGCTGAGCAAAACACGTGGCGTACACACTCACACATTCTGACGGTATGGTCGAAGAGTTTATCCATTTATTTACAATTAATACTTCTCCGAGTAGCAACAATTATTGAGAACACTATAATAATATGATATTTTAACCCTAACTAGTTCATTTTTTTATTTTAAAAAGCCTACCTGCAGTAACCAATTCTTGTTTTCCAACTGCCATTTTTTACGGACAATTTTACGGAGGTCGTGAAAGGTCCAGAGGTTTACTATAATGAGGTTTACGGTGGTCGTGAGGGTCAATCCACAAAACACTAACTAAAAAAAAAAAAGTTTAATTAATTAATACGAATGCACATTATTTTATTTAAAAATTAACAAATATTTATTTTCATAATTTTTGAAACAATTTCTCGTGAAGCGAAAAACAAAATGATATTAAAATAATGCCAGCCCAAAACTGTAAAGGGTTTTATAATTATTATTATTATTACACAACCAGACACAACTACAGACACAACTACAGACCAATTACTCTGCTTAACATGGAAAGTAGATTGTTAGAAACACATATTGAAGCCAATTTACGCAAACAAATTGAAGAAAACGCGATTTTGCCAGATAATCAATTCGGTTTTCGAATGAAACGGTCGTGCATGGATCACCTTGAAAAACTTACCAACGAAATGTATCAAGCTTTAGACAAGAATATTGTGCCAGTAGTGCTACAATTAGACATTGAAAAAGCGTTCGATTCGTTGCCTCATCAAACAATTCTCGATCAATTTAAAAAGTTAAATTTAAAACCTAATCATTTATCATTGCTTAATTCTTTTCTTTCAGACCGGAAAATCGCAGTACGTGGATCGCACGGTTGTTCCAAGTGGTGTTCAATTTCCAAGGGCGTTCCCCAAGGTTCCCCACTGTCGCCATTACTTTACATCACATCTACCGCCGAGATTGCAACATTGAACCTTCATGGAACTATCTATATTTTTGCAGATGATGTGACGTTACTCTACAGAGTTACAACGATCGAAGATCTGAGGGTTAAGGTCGAGGACGACCTACGGGCGCTGAGTGACTATTTAACCTATCTAGGTTTAAAAATAAATGTGTCTAAAACCAGCATGTGCGGTTTCGGGTCATCTTTGTTGGCTCACACCATTAATCATAATCAATTCGCAGCAGTGAATCAAACTTTCGCGGCTACAGCTAATGTAAAAATATTAGGTATTATTTTCGATCAGAAACTTGCATTTACCGAACACCATAAATTCTTGTGTAACCGAATTTTAAATTTTGTTCCAATTTTCAAACGTTTAAAACGTTTAGTCACAACTTTAGAACGTATCAGATTGTTTCAAGCGATTGTTTTATCGCAACTCAATTATTGTCCTATTATTTGGATACCGCGCTGCCAGCATCACCTAGAT
>JAQGAZ010003339.1:0-12181 GCA_034692225.1 Polydesmus complanatus
TTTTCATCAAAGAAAAATAATTCACATTTTGTAGAAAAATGACTTGTTTGTTTTTTTTTTTTTTTTTTTTTTAAATTTAAAAGTTGCTAGTAGGCTTACATTTTAATAAGTTTGTTAAAAATTGTGCCTTCTAAAATAGGTTAGTTAAATTAGCAGATCTGATAGTGTATTGTGCATTCAAAATCATCACAAATAAAACAATATTTAAATATTTTCAAGCTTAAAACTACAGTTTAATCAATTTCTTTTTTCAATAGTAGTATTCATAGTCCAAGATCAAGTCCTCCGTTTGTTCTTGCGAAAGTAGTGTTTGTTTGTCCGAACCTTCTTGGTCGTTCGAATTTTGCTTTGGTTCTTGTATAATTTTGTAAAACACAACAATTTGTGAAATAAGAGAGTGGAAAATCTAAAATATAAAAGTCTAGCTATTTTTTTTTAAATTAATTAAAATAAAGAATAAATCTATTTACTGCTAAAATCAATTCTCTGTCCAGTTGAAAGAAACCTGAAACTGAAAACGATTTGTTGAAATACATCGACTGAAGAGAAAAGTTTTGCAACTGAAAACAATAATTCAAACTTAATAAAAAAAAAATTTAAATTAAATCGAATACTACAAAAAAAAAAAAAAAAGACTTAATACTTCAGTTTTAACAGCTTTTTCATCAGAAATAAAAGTGGAATAAATTGCGGGGAGAATCTTATCATGCTGAAAATCATAAAAACCTTAAGACGGATGAAAGTTGTAATACTGAAATAAGAATGGAAAGAATATTTACTGATTTTTTGGTGAGGTAAGCAAAGTTTGAAACAAAAACTAGAACGAAGACTCCGGACACTATTTCCAAAACAGTGCCGACTTCCATTTCACCCTCATAAAATGATAACGCCAGGCTATGAATTACATTCAAGTAGTGCATTACGAATGTACTGAGCAGCAGTGGAGACATCATGTGATCCAATCGAATGCACAATTTGCATAAATCGCAGTACAATCCCATGTATTTTCTCATCTTCTTCGCTCGTATTTCACTACCCAAGTTCTTATTTTGACTGTCTTTGATTTCCACCAAAAGTTGATCAAAAGAGGACTTTAAAACGCGCTGATAGATGAAGTACATTACGTAAGGGTGTGTGTCGACAGCAATTGACCAGATATAGGCTTCTGACAAATCTGCAATTATTTCCGAAGGATGTTTGTAACAATAATAGAAATATTTTTTGAAGCCATCGAACATTATAAAAGCCAAAATTCTTCGTAAGGGGAAAATGAGGACCAAAAGAATGAAGAGAAGGCGGACGAAGCGTTTTAATTGTCGCTTTTTAAGCTTCAGTAATTGATCGACGTTGGAGTGCAGCTGCAAGTAGCTCACCAGCTCTCGTCTTAAACAAAAGTGGTTGAAAACGATGCACAGAAATAAGTGCACGGAACAACAGACGGTGACTAAATGAAGAAGCCACTCGTCCAATTCTCCCGGTTTATAAAAATTCTCGTAAAAGCTACTATATAAATCTGTAACCAAATAGCGGAGAAGATAAGTGCAGTTGAGTAGGGGTATGACGTAGTTGATGAAGGGATTGGTCCACTTTGACCACTCTCTTTTCTCGTATAAGCCAGGGAGTGGGAAGCACCCTGTATACTTGCCCACCACTCCCATCCATCCGTAGATCTCGTACATACAGCTCTTCATATCACTCATTTTATGACAGTTTTAAGTTGTGAAATAATCTCTCTTCAAATCTACTTTTATATTTATAGTTTGTTTTTGTGGCTTTAATAATACGCTTAGAGCGAGTTACGCCTTAAATGAAATGTCAGACGATCGACAAACACTTAGTTATTTTAAATAGTAAACACCATTGTTTATTAATGGAGAAAATTAAATTCTTTTAATATTTAAATACAATTTTAATTCAATTAAATTGAATTTACATTGACAATGAAACTCGATTAAAAAATGAGCTTTTAATAAAATTATTGTAAATAAGTGTAAAATACATTTTATTCATTTAATTATAATAAAATTGTGTGTGTGTGTTTTGCTAATGCATTTTGATCCGGAAAAAAGAAATGCATATCCTTTGTGAAAGAGGATGAAAGTGCCACCTACATAATTGGTTTTTACTATAGTAATATCTTATTACATGTATTTCTATTAATTTGCAGTGGAACCCCATTATGTTAAGTGTTCTTATAAAGTTTAAATATTACTTGCGGCCACCTTCAATTCAAGACCACCTTTACTAGAAGACCACCTCAGATATGTCTTTCCAATTTTCCCATGTTAATGCACCTCTAATCTTGGACCACTTCTACTGTAAGATCACGGCCACACATTTTATGACTCATTTTCAATGGAGACCTCCATTACAAGACCGCTGAGAACGATCTGTTGAAATACGTCATCGATTGATGGAAAAAGTTTTGCACCTGAAAAACATTCAAAACAAAAACACCAATAAAAACATTAAATAAAAGCAGTGAATACTTCAGGTTTAACAGCTTTTTCATCAGAATTAATAATAATGATAATGTAGTTACAAATGGAACATATCACGTAAGTTTATCACGGTAATTTATTATGAGAGTGACGTGTTGTTAAGGTCACGCGATGGCTGTTGGAAAGATTATTTGCGCGTTACCTTTGACCTCAACTAAAAGCTTTTTTCTTTTAATAGCTTTTTTTTTTCTTGGAAAATTTAATCCCAAATTGTAATCAATACTTTTTATTTTTTTTAATAGCCTACTATTAAATTTAATCGTACGACGCTTGATTAAAATATCTCTTGATCGTTGATTGGTTCAAAAGACACGTTAAAATTTTCATTCAAATGGAGATAAAGAGCCGAGTTAGATCTTTCGATTTTATTATTCATTCGATTCAGTTAATTTACAAGACTGACAACACTTGTGTATGTGTTCTTCAACAATGTTAAGGTAAAAAAAAAACTTAGTTTGTGCTCGTTAAGTCTGTTAAAATTTTATTTTAAACGTTTTAAATCTCAAACTTTTGTAATTAAAAATAACAAAACTTTTTAATAGTTAGTTTAAATTGTTTTGTTTTTCAGGTGTAAAATTTTACTTCTTGGCTTCATTTTTGCGAATTTAGTCTTAAAATTTGCCTCTTCTTCCTCTCAGAAAGTGAAAATATAAATATTAGACTTTAATTAAATTTCAAATTTTGAAACTTTGATTTTTTTTTAATAATTAGGTACTTGACGTGCAAGAAATTATAACAAATCTTACGCACTTAATTTCCACTTCAAACAACGACATTGCTAAGAGAATGGAAAAATTTGAGATTATTTTGATGCAAATGATGAATAAAACTGACGAAATAAAGATGCAGAGGGAGAGCGATGACGTCGTGTCAAGTGCCCTGACGTTACACTGTCTGTCCACTTGTAAGGCTAAAGTGGCCACGTGGGCCAATCGAACCGGCGCTGAATTCAAAACCAGTATAGAAAACGCGGACTTTTGGAACGCAACAACAACCAGCGTCGCGCAGAGTTTGAACGTATGCGACCCCAACCCTTGTTTCTACGGCGGAACGTGTCAACTTAACTCGAGCGGAAGTGACTTTAATTGCGTTCAGTGCCCAAAACTAACCAGCGGAAAACTGTGCGAAAGTAAAAAAAAACCTAAAGTATATAAATTTACTTTACAGTATTGTTTGAATTAAAATGTTCTTTATAGATGTAAACTGCACGAAAGAGAATAGCTGTTGGAAACACAGGGACACTCTGTACGTGGTGTTCGAAACTGAGTTGACATGGGCTGAGGCTAAAGTCATGTGCGAGAAGGAAGGCATGAGTATGGCCATGCCCCAGGAACAGGAGAGCAGCGAATTCCTGGTGAGTCAACTGAAGCACTTGAAGGAGGGCGATCGCAATGGCTTGTGGATTGGCTTGATGCGCGATGATGTGAGTGGATGGCGCTGGGTGGACGGAAGTGGCCTCGGCAGTTACACCGGTGGGAGGAATGACATGAAAAGTGCCAAAGGTACATTTTTCGCAGCTCTACTCTTAGACAACAGGAGTGGGATGTGGGCTTGGACATCCATTGCTACCACCCGATCCTATCCACTTTGCGAAATCCGTCGTTCAACTAATTCAATTTTATAGAAACTATTGAGGAGAAGAAATAAAGTAGGATGAAAATACCTAAAAATTAAATTTAAAAGTGACCAGTCTTTTATGGTTAAAAAATAATCAAATTTTTCTTATAAACTTGAAACATTTTTTAAAATAAAATATTAACAAAATTGATTCATGCTTATTTTTTTAATTGCATCGTGTAACGTAGCTTGCTGTGTAGTGTGTTATAGCCTTAACTAGCTCAAATATATCAGATTCTTCCCCCTTCCCCCCCTGCGAAATTAACTCTCCTTAGCTAGGAAGCAGATAGAGAGCGTTGGAAGCGCTGCCATAGTGAGTGTGGAGCACTTTTACCTTTCAGGCTTATCACCAGAGGGCAGTGTGGGTTTTGATGTAGATGTGGAAAGTTGTGTCTCTCCATCTCATTTTTTTATTATTAGCATTTTTCGTTTAATTTGTCTTAAATTTTTTGATAATTTTAACGAAATGCTAGTATACTTTATTAGTCTGATGCTTGTTTTGGTGAATTTTTAAAATTTTATGAGGGGATGGATGAAAATGTAAGAGATTTGAGGTGGATTGTTGAACACGTGCTTTTCTCCATTGTTCTTCTCTATTGAGAAAGGATTCTTAATTTTAAGCCTTCTTTAAATTGAAATGCAAATCACGTGTTAACAGTACATTGATTTATTTTAATATTATGAATTTTTTTATTATTATGTCGATTGATCAATGAGCTTTTAATTTTGTTGGAGATAAATTTAAGTACCTACATAATAAATGCTAGTTGTGTTTGATTATAATATACTGTATATAAGCATTATCTACCTTTGGCATCTATAAAGAACATTTCTTTTTAAATTCAAAATAGTAAAACTAAAAAATAGCTTTAATACCGGTATATTTTTATTAATTAAAATAATAATTAAGGGAGTTAAATTAGCAGTCGATGATTATTTATTATATTTCCTATAAATATACAATTCCATATCATATTATCCCATTACATAAAAAAACAGCATTTTGATGTAATTTTTTGAGTAAGCTAATGATTGAAGCAAAGATTTGAGATGGAGCTAGTAATAACCATGGTTGTAGTAAACCCATCAGACATGTCCTTCTAGGGTCTACTCTTCTCATAATTATTTTCAAGTCCGTAGAAAAGAAATGGTTCAACTGTCCGTTCGTAGCTTATTTCAACCATCCCTTGGCTCATGCACTGACCACTAGCTCTCTCCCAGCTGACTTCTGGCAGGAAATACAGCGTACAGAGCGTCCTCGTATTTCCAACATCTAAATCTATGGGATTTTAAATTATAAAATTGCTTTAATTAAAGATAAAATTTAGTTTTTCTAATTTAATGGTTTAAATTCTGTTACTTTTGATAGCGTTTTCTTATGACTTAAGTTTAAGGCATTCCACGCACAGCTACTCACTTCCGGTGCGTTAGCAACGTCCGCCGTGTAAACATAGGCTGGGCTCACAAAATATGCAACTTTTTTGAAAGTCAAAAGTAAGTTTTGTAAGTTAAAAAAAAAGTAAAAAAAAGACTGCATGGACTTATACCCGTTTTCGCTCCTTTCAACATAGATTTCCATTTGTCCTAAGTTGTGTTTGAAATGAAGGCTGGTTGTATTGGCCCAGGTGCTCACTTTAGAATAGCACTTTAAAAAAGACAAGGTGACGTCATTTCACTCATGACATCACTCGCCCATTCATTCGACTTCTAATAAATAATTAAAATAAATTTAATGAAACTACAAACAATAAATAAAATTAATAAGGATTAAATTCGTCGAGCAGACAAGTTAACGAGATTATTTAGCATTATTTTTATAAAAATTAATATTTGCGGTTATCGCGACCCATTTGGTTTTAAACCTAAAGCAAATAGTGATTGAAGTTTAGCTAAAAACAAAAATTGGGTCGCGATAACCGCAAATATTTATTTTATACATTACAACAGCTGTTTATAATGCGAAAAAAAAAAAATCACTGATTTTTGACTTACATAACATCAGGTTTTCTACTTACATTATTATTATTTTTAATCCGGATGAACCGTTGAATTTCCCTTATTGTTGTGATTGGTATCTCGATTTAGAGTTTACAAAAAATTGGGAATTAAAATGCAACGCAAAAGAATTTGATAAATTTTATTTTTTGCTCATTCGACTTGGTTTTATTTATTAACCTATATCCACGTCTTCCAGCACGTAAGTCTACATAATTTTTAATTTCAAATAATTTTTAATTATTATAAAAAAAAAAAATAAAAAAGATGAGTGCGAGAGTGAGGGCATGAGTGAGATGACGTCACTCTGCCACTCAATGCGCGCGTCAAAAGTGAGCACCTGGGCCAATCCAACCGGAACTCAAATTCAAAGACAACTTAGAACAAATGGAACTGTGGTTTCAAAGGATAAAATGGATAAGTGAATGTTTAAATGGAGTAAGTTAGGGAATAGAAAAATTGAGTTTGTTTAAGTGAATGCTTATAGAAACACTTATGCAGAATCTCATTAACTCCATTTATCATTTTCCCTTAGAAATCCTTTTGTTTACCAAAATGTTTCCCACATTTTGTGAGCCCAACCCATGTCTCCACGGAGTGGAGGAGGCGAGCTCACCGGAAGTGACTACGTGTGTGTCGACTACCTTCAACTACGGAATAGAAAACGTTGCCACATAAAAAAAAACCCCTCGCAAAAAATATTAAAACTTAGGTTTTTATAAAGAATAAAATGAAATAAATATTGGAAGCGCGAGGACACCCTGTACACTGTGTTTATGGCCGAGGTCAATTGGTCTGGGGCTGCGGACAAGTGCAGTAGCAAAGGAAAGATGGGTATGATAAGGATGAGGATGCCTTCCTGGTCTCCCCAGGCCTTAACACCCTCGTTCGTTGAGTGAAATTAAGTGGAAATAAATAAGGATGAAAGTGCCTTTTTTTTTTTTATTGTTCAGGTGTGTCTTAAAACTGTTCAAAACACATTTATAATTTAAAATACATATTTAATTTTTTTTTTTACTATTTTGTTATAAAAATGTTCAGTTTTTAAAAATAATTTATTTTTATATTAATTTAAAGATGGTAAAAATAAAAAAAATTATACTATAACTGACAGATGTTAATAAACATTTTTTTTTTTAGCAATTTAAAAATCAGTTTTTTTTGAAGTTTGCTTTTTGGCACTTTCATCCTATTTTATTTCTTTTTATTATTCACTTCTGGATGGGCAGAGGACACTGGAGTGAGTGCACTGGGGAGAGTGATGTGTTAATGTAATATCAATCATTAGAAATAAATTTAAATAATCCATAAAGTTCCATTAATCAATTAAAAAAATAATTAAAATGTAAAAATAAAATTTTTTTAAATTCTGAAAATTTATTTTATAAATCAAAAAATAACAGTTTTAAATTTTTGTGTGATTTTCACCCATCTTGTATGATTTTCCCTAAAAACTAACATTATTATAGTTACACTAACCCATGTTGAGTTCAAGCACTTTAAATAATAAAAAAAAAAAAATTAAAAAATGTGCAGTATTTTACATTGTAGTTTTACATTGTAGTTACATTTTACAAAAAATAAAATGTAGATTTTTAAATTAAAAAAACATTTTTTTTAAACCCAAAACTTAAAAAAGAAAAAAAATTGTTAAAATTATTGTTAGTAATTATTAAAAAAAAAAAAAAGCTGTGAAAAGGAAGAGGACTTACATGGTTGGAAGACGTGTTGGTTGTTGGTGGAGTCGAACGCAGTCTGAATGCTTTAATCTCTTATTACAATAATAATTTTCGTTTTCAATTTCTTTTGACCTCGATTCGAACGCTGTAATAACGTGTATCAAAGAACAAACTTCCTGTGGAAATTTCCACATGTGTTTTATTAATATCTCCACTCTTAGCAAATAATAAAAAAAAGAGGTTATAGTTCAATCAAGAAAAAAATTGTGTCACGTGCATGTTGCTTGGCAAATAGAACGTACTCTGTGTACTTTAAAGTGTTGAGCGTAATGAAAGTAGAGATGGGGTGTGTTTACTTTAATAAAAAAATTAAGCTCAAGAGTCCATCCTCATCACTCGCCCTCCACCCTCTTCCGCCCTCCCTCGAAAACAAACTTCCTTCTTTCATTTTTGATACATAGAAATTATTATTAATATTTTGTGTTTGTTATTTTAATGTGTGATGCAATCCAAGAGACGCGTTCTCTGCACATATTAATTTTAATAAGACAAAAAAAAAAAAAGATTTTGTTAGAATAGTTTTACATAGCGGTTGTGTCCGAAATGCAACTATCCAACTTTATACCTATCAATGACAAAAATGTGCCATTTTACAGAGAAACTCATTAAAAAATTTTCTGTAAAAGTTTCTGTTTACTAGGGTGTTATTTGTAATGAAATGTGGATACACCTACCATAGGTTGAGAAATTGAGAATGACTATTTACACATTCAAACTTTGCGTGGCATTGAAAATTTACCTTCCCATTTAATCGAAAAATAATTACATTATCGATTTTAATAACAAACGCGGCAATGTTACGGTTATTAAAATCGAATCGGCGTATACCAAAAAACTATTTTTAATATAAAACGAGAATAGAAAATTATATTTTGAGGAAATTAAATTGCGGAAATGAAAATTTGCGGAAATTAATAACAAATTTTCTATCGTAATTTAAATGCAACACAAAAGAAATTTTTTTTTTAAATTTCTATTTTATTAAAAATACCGGAAATGAAAATGCAAAATATATTTTATTATTATATTAGGTGCATATTACAAAAAAAAAAGTATCTATAAATATATTAAATTTTCTCATTGCAAAGTATGTTGGATGTGGCGAACAGGAAGAGAAAGTGGATTTTAATAATAATTGCTTCTAAAGTTGAATAATTTCATTTTCTACTTAAATTTCTTCTCCACTACAAGCTCATTTCTAGTAATAAAAACAACAATCAATTCTGCATAAAAATGAGTGCGAAGAATAGCTGTATCTACGAGATCTACGGATGGATGGGAGTGGTGGGCAAGTATACAGGGTGCTTCCCACTCCCTGGCTTATACGAGAAGAGAAAGTGGTCAAAGTGGACCAAAGGGTTCATCAACTACGTCATACCGGCGATCAATTTCTGTTATCTTTTCTATCAATTGTATGATTGGCTTTATTATTACAGTTCCTCCGAAAAACCTACATGTTTAATGGATTTGTTCCTCCTTTTCATCTCTCTGAGTTATTTCTTGCTGTTTTTTTCCTGCATCGTCGTAAACCACTTGTGGCTGCGACGAAAGCTGGTCAGCCACTTGAAGCTCTACTCGACCGTAGATGAACTATTGAAGCCCAAAAAATGTCAATTAAAACGCTTCGCCCGCGCATCCTTCGTGGTTTTGATCGCCGTGCATACCTTGCAAGGGCAATTACTCTTTTTAATAGGCAGCGGCTTAGAAAAATATTTACAATTTTATTACAAAAGAAATCCGTCTGATAACTTTCAGTATCTTCTTAAAACGCTTTCAGAAGCTTTTTTCTATGCATTGGCCGTCAACACTCACCCTTATTTAATGTATTTAATTTTTCAACGCGTTTTAAAGTCCTCTTTCGACCAACTCCTAGAAAAAATCAAGAAACAGCGAAATGAAGAGTCGAGTAGCGAAATGCGAGTGAAGAAGATGAGAAAATACGTGAGATTGTACCGCGATTTATGCCAATTATCTACAGGACTGGACTCCCTGCTGTCGCCGCTGATGCTTATTATAATCATTAAGTATTTCATTCACGTCATATACAGAATCACTTTTGCGTTAAGCGATTACGGCCGAACAGAAGCCGATATTGTGGAGGACTTAGTATCAGGATTCTTGGTTTTATTCTTGGTTCCTAACTTCGCTTATCTCACCAAAAAATCTGTAAATATTTCTCCTCCCCTCTCCCTCTCCCTTCATATTTGACCAATGATACTTTTGCTCATTTTCATGTTATTCTTCTTTTCCTTTTTAGCGCGATGAAATTCTCCACGCTATTTATTCCACTTTAAAGTTGGATGAAAAAGCTGTGAAAACTGAAGTATTTTGAGCTTACATTTCAATTTAATTCTAAAATGTATTTAATTTTAATTTTAATTTGTGTTTTTGTTTTTTGAATGTTTTTTAGTTGCAAAACTTTTTTCTTCAATCGATGCATTTGAACAAGTCGTTTTCAGCTTCCGGTTTCTTTAAACTGGACAGAGCACTGATTTTGGCAGTAAATATATTATAATAAAAATATAATTTTTTTTAATTTTAATTAATTAAACACTAATAAAATTATCAATTTACAGACTTTCCAATCTCTTATTTCTCAAGGCGCTGTGTTTTACAAAATCGTACAAGAACAAAACATTTTGCTAAAACAATTGCATTTGCAGGAAAAATACTTACAAATCGATAACAATAATTACCCTTATTAAAAATAATAAATTCAAGCAGTAAATTGTGATCGTTCAAAGGTAGTTAAAACACTAAATAATTGTGATCGTTTTAAGTTAAATATTACGTCGTGTTTTTAATATAACCTGACAAATAATCCAACTCTCGATGGGTAGCACTCTTGATTATTTGGGGCTCTCACTGCCAAGGTTTCTCTGCTAAATTATCGCATTGTGGATCTATGATAAACTATGTTTATGTAAAATGTATAGTGTCTAGCTAATAAGATTTATTCGTTGTACTCGTATACCGGAAATGTTTATTATTCGTTGAGGTGTATTAAAATATCTAATAATAATATAATTATCCAGTAAATAGGCCCTACCTCATTTAGTACATGTATTGTGGAAATATGATTAAAATTTAGAGGTCCTAAATAGGTGGCTGAGGTTCGTCTTTCCTCAAGTTGGAATCTCAAAATTTTTTCATATTCTTTTTCAATAAATTTTAGCGAATTACAAGATTTGCTTTCCAAGAACAAAATAAAAAAAAAAAAAAAAATGTAGAATTTTGATTGAATCAATTAGCTTTTTCGTTTTCTATTTATTATTTTTCCTTCTCTGCTATAATTTCATTTATGTGGTAATATTATAACGTGATAAATATTAAATATCATTAATAATAAAATTATGTAGCGGCAAAAGTATTTGAAACTCCCGCTATTATGGTTTGAGCGACTGGCGCTAGATGGCGCAGCTTGAACGCTCCGCAGTCGCTCCGCAGCGGCTGGCGTCGTCCCTCGCTCCGCCCTTCTTCCTCGTTCTTTTCGTTTTCTACGCTCGAAGTGAGAGGGCGCTCGTTGATTTCTCTCCCCAAAATTTTAAAGTTTTATTTTATTTTTCTCCCGTTGAAATTCAAATTTATTGAAAGCAACACCTCGCCCAAGTCATTTATTAACTATTGACGCCGTAACGTTGTACATAACCGGCAATACGATGTGTTTCATTTTGAACGCATGGTGTTGTTGTTTTCTACCCACGCGGTCGCCATGTTTTCGCCCTTTGTTGTTGTTGTTTAAAGATGCTAAGCTCGCTCTGCTGCGCCTTCGCCTTTCTTTTATTTTATAAATGTTTCTTCAACGTTTCTAGAAGCTATTACAACATTTTATAGTAGCGATAAAGAAATAAACTGTTGAGAACAGCTATTCCCTTTCAACCCTTCTTTATCCATCAATGTCGCCCATGTTCCCCTTCTTCCTCCATTCACATTTTTCATTTGATTTTGGTTTTTTTTAAATTTTGAGGAACTCTCTTTTTAATAATTTTATGTTTCGAATAGATTTATATTTCGTTTTAATGATCATTCTTTGTTTCTAATGATTCATTTTGTAAATTTTTTAATAAGATTGGTTCACCTGCAGTTAGCAATATGTTCATGAACAGTGTGGCTTTGCCAGGACAATTTCTCACCTGCACTTGGCAATGTGTTCATGAACAAAAGTTCGGTTTTGCGGGTCTGCCAGGAGATTAGCTCACCTGCAGTTACTAATAAGTTAATGAACAGTGTGGGTTTGCCAGGAGATTATCTCACCTACAATTGCCAGTGAGTTCATGAACAAAAGTTCGGTTTTGCGGGTCTGCCAGGAGATTGGCTCACCTGCAGTTA
>JAQGAZ010003340.1:0-12178 GCA_034692225.1 Polydesmus complanatus
CCTCTACGGTTTGATCTGGCCATTTCCGGTCTATTTTTAATAAGTTCAAGTGGCGTTTTCCATACGCACATGTAACATAAATATCCATGTTCCCAAGCCCCATCCCAGGAGACAAACCACAGGATTATCCTGACCTTCCTAACTTCAAAGCTGACAGTCATGGTACCCCAAGTTCATGTGCTTACAGCAAACACTCCTAAAAATCAGTTGGCAAACCAAAACTCTTAACGTCAACAACATGTCTCTACAAAACTTGGCGTTAGTAAAACATTCTTAAAGACACTTATCCTCTTAGCAAATTAGAAACCTGAAGCAAAATTTTTTTCGCTACAATCACTCTTAAACTATTAGAAAATCAAATACTAGCAGACAAATACAATTTGTGAGAGTATATTAATATAAACAAACATTACTATGCAACTAAAAATGTGTGTCACGGAAGCAGAGTACAAAAACAATTCTCATTTTAGTGCTTCATTTGTAACGGTTTTTATTTAACCAGTGAATTAAATCACGAAAGGCAACATATTAGTTAAATATTAAGTGCACCCTACAACCAAAATATAGACCATTTATAATAACAAACAATTTTTTCTTACCTTATAACTGATGAACTGATTCTTGTAATTTAATTTCTTAGAACGCGATCTACCACCCAAACGAGCTGCCATCAGCGAATCCGGCAAATCGGAAATTTTCTTCCCTCACCAGCAATTGGATCAACTTCGAAGGGAAAACCGAATTCTAAATAAAACAAAACGAGAACAATCCGACGAAATTTTCGCCTTAAAAGTGAGAATGAAATTACTTACAACAAAACCAAAGGGAGATGAGGACAACGCCATCGCTCTCATCCACCATCTACGAGCTTTAATTACCCTCTTACGCAACGAATTAAACTATTGGACCCATGAGTACAGAAATCAAACGCATGAACTACTTAACGCACAACTGGAGGTTAACCATCTATGCAGAAAACAGGCCCAAGCTGCTGGGACACGATGTGAAGAAAACCTAGAAAAAGTTCACCTTACATATGAACAGGCAAAGAACTTAATAACCAACTTAAAATGTGTCATACAACACCTGGAAATCTTCGCCCTGCACGCACCAAGCTCCAAATCACAGCCACAACATCAATTGCTGGCGCCACAACAACACCAGCAAAGTTCACGACCAGTTCCTCCCGCACAGCCGCTTTATGAAGACCTAGTTTAGGTAAGAAAAGTTCATGAAAAAACATTGTTATCATTATCATACGATTATTATTCATTTGTTAAACGAATATTCTCGGTGCTTCTAACACTATTAAAATATGTTGCATGCTCACCACTATAATACAAATTCATTTCATATATCTATAATTAAAATTTCACTTCACCACTACTCAGCATGTGAGTATTGGATTTAATACTAAAAATCGGCTTTTATAAAATGGCCATTTTCTAATAACAGGCTTAATGCTCCTCTAAAAACGCCTAAAATTTACTAACTAGGGCTAGTTACTATTATTTCTTTCAAATCTATTACTCATTATTTTCTATTAAAATGTATCCAATTACAAGAATGAGCATTTCTAGTCATTAGTATTAGGGCAGTGAAAGTTGGTTTCCGATTATCACCAGCACCTACAGACTGAATTACTCGAATATTTCAATCAGGTTACTATACACTTCAATGCTAGAGCATTTTTTCATAACCAAGATTTTTTTATTTTGTTCTAAAATTATATAAATATAATATTACTTAAAACAATAATTAGAATGCTCACTCTTGCTACAGCGACTTCCACTTATAATCTATTACATTTTGTCTCTCAAAGTTTTTTTCCTTTCATTTTTTCAATTGATAAGTCCTAAATATTTTTTGTTTAACAAGTCCTTAAATGTAACCCTGTCATTAGTCAGAAATGGTAAACGGGTCAAAGCTAATAACCTTTTTCTTAACAAAAATAGAGTTTTACTACTTATTAAAACTCTGCAATGTGTCTCTGCTTTTAATTTTTTTTTATAACAATTCACCAGCGGCCGAAGAGAAATTATTATCCCAATAGAAATATATAAACGGTGATGGATTTTTTTCTTTTATCAATAATTACAAAGAACTATTCCCTATTCCATTTATTCGGAGACGTACCATAGCATAATATGTAAACACTAATAGCAAAATATTATAACCCAGGAAAACTATTTTAAAAGTTCACATCTCGCACGCTATCAATATATATACCTTGGTGATGGGATTGAATTTTTTCTATTTAGCATGTTAATTAAAACGTGACAAGTGCCAATTAAAACTTTAATTCGACATTTCTGTGTAGTATACATTATAATCTGCGGTATCTAAGACAGTAACTCATAGTATAATTAACAATATTACATTATACGAATTAACTAAATCATAAACTACTTCCGTATCTACTTATATTCTTTAATCAAAAACATTTAGTGTAGATAAGCACTTAAAATAATCCAATTACGTTTAACGTCAAATCAATTTGTTGTGTGTATCTTATGTGGTGACGGGTTTATTATTTTCTCCTAAACTTTTTTAATTTCTCAATAACTATGTAACCTAGATAATACTAAGCTAAAATACTATACAGTAAGGACATTTAAATTACATCGGCTTTTAGTACTTAATTTAAATGTAACGCGTTTATTGTAACCTTATAATTATTGAATTTATAAATGTACATGTACCTTAGTTTCCAGTGTTGGTATCGAACAGTGTTAAAAACGAAAAATTTCTTATTTGCAAATTTTTGTATCCCAAACGCACTATGGATAGACAAACAACAAAAATATTTAATTATGTTCCTATATACTTATTATCTCTTAATGCATACTCACTTTAATATCCTAAAATGTAAATGTGGAAAAATCAAAATACTTGGACCACTTGTATTGCACCATGGAAGGTCGCATATCCATGACTTTACAGGCTCTGCTAATCTAATCGATAATGAACGAAAACAAATTTAATAATGGCTACAATTTATTTCTTTAAATGTTTTATGTATTTTACCTTATAATAACCATATATATCCATGTACTCACATTTTCAACTTGCATTCCGGTCGTCAGGACTGGCAACCCCTCTTCGTAATTTATAACCTTAAAAGATTCAAAACGTGGCAGTTAGCGGAAATATCTATAGAAATATATAATAGTAAAAATAATTGAAATACATGTTTATTCACTATTTGTTCACAAATGTTACTACTTTTTCATGTGGAGATCCAAGCGATAACTTCGACAATCAGGCGATAAACTTCGATATTTTCAATAAATCCTATGTTTTAACCAAACCATTATATGCGAACTGATAGAAACAATCCACTGGAAAATAATTAAAATTTTCAAAATTAATAAATACTTAGTCCACATTATGACGACTTGCCTAACCAGCCAGTTGTTGTGAGATGATTGACAGTATTAAAATCCTTCTGGAAATAGAAAATAAAAACATAAAAAAAATAATGGAAAAATAAATAAAACAATTCAGTGGCTTGCAACATCACGAAGCATCACTTCTTATAATTATATACCATATTAATCAGAATATTTACTCAAAAATATTTACCCAAAATACCTATTTACTCACTATTAAATTGTAATCCACTGCTATCAATATGCCACTGCGGAAAAGAGTTATAAAAACAAATGCATGCATTTTTTTCGAATTTAATTGAAACCATTAAAAGTAACCATTATAAATTAAAAATTACTTATCAAAATTTATTAAAACGGTTATGAGACTTAAACCGCACTATGGTCTTACGGCTGTTTGCCATAAATTTCACTATTCAAAACAAATAAACAAGCAATGTGTATTTCAGCGGAAGGCACTAAAAACAACCACAAACTCTTTTTGCATTGACATAACAATGACTCGAATTTATGTTGTCTTCAAATGGTGAAGGCCCTATATAATCAAAATTTCAATTTTTAAGCAACCAAATTTCTTTAAAAATATATATATGTACTATTCATCACTTCCGGAAAACGAGAGACCTATCCATAATCACGGGAAATTTTTTTCATGCTGGAATATAAAATTAGAAAAAAACTAAATTTTTCCCACAAAAATTTGGAAACTGTGTCTACAATCCGAATACTTACCTGCTGTTCGGCTTGCATTCACAAAATTTAAATGAAAAGAATTTTTTTCCCAGAAATGATGAAAATAAAACAACGTAGTTGTCCGTCCTTTAGAATAGTAAAATCTCAAATATTAGAATATCTTTAGAACTCAGATATTAATTTACAAAATAGTGGGAAAACCATTATATTCATGGTTGCATGTTTAAAGTAAAAAGAACTTAACTTACAGCAAATAAAGTGGTCACCCAATAAAAAAAATTATGCAGCTTGCGCGAATAGCATACTTCAAATGTTGGAAATCATTTTACCTTAAAAACAAAATTTAGAATTAACCTTTCAAAAAAAATAATTACACTTTAAATTGAACAGCGAAATAATGCATACAAAATTAAAAAAATACTCACCAGTTTTGAAATTCAAAATTCCCTCCCTCCGCACTGAAAGAGACTTTTTTTTCTTTATCCGAGCGCTTCCGTTGTTTATGTAATATGACCCCACTGCCACTCCTCTCAATACAGAGTTGTTTTGACTTAAACGTTTCTTAAAAATTATGACGGTCATGAAATTAAACGACCTTGCCTCAATTCTAAGATGCACAACAAACTTACAAAATAAAAATAAATGTACATGTTAAAACTTGCAAGAGCGCTGAAAGAACTTACAATCGAGTCACAAATGGCGTTTCAAGAGCTCAATGATTTATTTATTTCTGTTTCTATTTTTTTCTCTTTTCTGGTTTTTTTTTCTCTTGTTTTACCTATAAAACTTATTAAAGTTCTACAAAATTGAAATCTCGCGAAATTTAAATTAAATTTTGGCCCACCTGGTTGCCCACAAGTAACTGTTACCGGGGCATGTTTCATGGGCATCTCCATCCGGAAAGTGCTCCAGTTTGATAACTAAAAACAAAGGCAAATAGTAAATTTCTTTTGTCAATTAAAATTTTAAAATTTATCAAAAGTGTCAATCAAAGAGTGTTTTTCCGTAATTATACTTACTCATACTGTCATTCTACAACGGAGCGGCATTCGTAAGTTCAATTATTTTCTGTCAAAACCCGTTGAAATATTCCGCGAATCTATAAAATTAAAACAAATAGTTCAAACATTTAGAATCCTGGAAAAGACATCTAATAATATAACTAAAAGTACATCAACTTCAACAACGAAGCGTCGTTAATTATCAATAAGTGCGTAAGTCGAACAAAACAAATTTAAATTTTTCTTTCACTTTTCATCCCTCATCAATCCACCAAGGCATCTGTCAAATAATATTTCAATAAAATAGATTAGTCAATAATGGAGCCGGCAAACACAAACGCAACGGATCCAATCCAAAATCAAGAAAGCAGCGGAAAGAATGATAATGACAACAGACAGCCAAAAACGGAAAAAAGCAATCGACAAGGCACCAAAACCTGCGGCGATCGCCCTGCCAGTGCCCTGTACAAGCCATCTAAACGTCCATTCCATTCCGTGGTCCTCCTAATCCCAAACGAAAAAGAGAAGGTACATCGATCAGCGCCAAGACCACAACCCGTCCACTCCAAATCATCAACTCCACGCGTGGACATTCCCAAAGAAGTTGAGCTCCTCCAGGATAAAATTTCCAGCCTGGAAACTGAGCTCCACATGGTAAAGGCCACCCTTGCTGAAAATTGAAAGAGAGAACATGCCCACCGAGAATGATCGGCAGCGATTTTGCGCTTACAACGCGACTTATTCGATACTCAGCAACTGTTGGACAGCCAGCTTTAGATCAACTGCGATCAGGCAGCAGACTACCAAACTTGTCTTGATGCTGCGTACAACAAGTACCAGATGGAAGTCCGCAGCCATTTACGTGCCGAGTTCCGAGCTTTGAGCCAGAGGGACCATCGCCACAGACCTCGCTCTCCACCACGACGCGATTACCCATTTTAAATAAATTACCAGACCAAAGCATACACTCAATCCCCAATAACGATTTCATCACATTAATTTTTTTACATCATTTCAGCTTTGGCATTACCTATCTGTGGTTTGATCAGATTCTCTCTAATTTTGGAAAAGTCACTCTAAATTCCATGATCTCACAGCGGTACAAACTGAGTTTCTTTCATTACTATTTTGATTTAACTTTTGGTTTCTTGCTAGCATGCACCCCACCCTTACTTAGTTTCATAATTTTCATACCGTTCAATTTTGTGTTGTGCATGCATATTACTATTGTCAATTATTTCATTTCTTTATACATTGCTGAGCTCTCGATCCGGTATTTGAGATGTAAGTTGAGCACTTGTGGGTTGCGGCATGTGCGATATTTATTGATTATTTGATTTATTAATTATTTTTTAGCGCCATTTGTAGAATCTGGATATTGTCCATAATAGTCAAGGGAGTGACTTTAATATTCTGTATGGTTCTCGATTTACTCATGGAGCAGTGAGTCCTCCCACTAATATTTTGTTGTTTCTTTTCTATAATTATATCGAAATTTTGAATGCGCCAATTTTTAGCTTAAGTAGCCACTATACAATGTATGGGCAGATGTGCCTGGCACTAGTATTGTGTTAAGTTAAATTTTATATAAGTACTGAATTATTTGATATGGCAAGTCAACTTGTGTTCACAATGGTGAAGTTTTTTTGTAGAGTTTCAAGTTTTGTTCTGCTCAAATATTATTGAAAATTTGTATACATAGCTCTTAAAATCATTCTATTGGCAAGTGTTGCGATGCCAACTTTACTTAATTTTTGTTAAAAAAAATTTTTTTTTACTATTCACAATTATATTCAACGGTAACAGTGTTTAATTTGTTGCATTGTACCCAAGCTACCATTTTATTGTTTGTTAAAGGTTGCTAATTCAAAGAGAAATTCTAAATGAGTATTGCGTTTGTGTTTGGTTTTAAATTTTAATTTTCACAACACAGCTCAAAACATAAAATCACTCGAAAACACTTCAGTTAACAATCTCTATCTCAGTAACAATCAATATTACCGTATTACTGCACCTATAGCTGCCGGCCGGTATATTTGAAAGGCCGGTAAATTCGAATATACCGGCTGGCTGGTATAGGCGAAAAAAACATTAAAAAAAAAAAACCTGAAAATAATAAAAAATTTGAGCAATTTTTTTGAACTTTTGAATTTTTTGACTTTTTCCCTTTCATTTCCATTTTTTAATCTGTAAAAACACGTTTTAAATTTTTAAACAATAGTTTTCCCCCTTCTTTTCAATCGTTTTGAGCTTCTTCCATTGTTTTATTAAGCTTTTTTCAACTTTTTTCCCCCCCTAAAAACTAAAACTGAGCAGTTTTGGCAAAACGTTCATACGAGAAAATAATTATAGCTGCCGGCCAGTATATTCGAATATAACAGCTGACCGGTATATTCGAGTAAATTCATATAGTTTCAATTTTGTGAAAACAAGCCTTTTTCAATTATAACGGCCGGCAGCTATAGGCGCGGTAATACGGTAAAACCCTTAGTCTAATAATAGAATTCAAAATTTAATAACCTGATATTTCGACAATCTTCCAAATTTAAATCCGAATTTGATCTCTTCATAAGTCATTTGAACTATACAATAAACAAATTTAATACAATTTTAATTTTACAAAATCTGCATTTCAAATTCACTTACCTCTTAATAACTCTTTCATAGAAAGTTTTCCAATTTTCAAAACAGTATTTAACTGCTCTTCTTTACTCTTTAAACCCCTTTCAATTCTCTACAAACTCAAAACGATAGTGAATTCATCAAAACATTTTGTGTTCTCAAATTCTAGCGCACTAAAACTCAATATTTACCTGTACTACGGATCAGCTTCACCCTTTATCAATCAGCGCATCTGCAACCGCTTAAAACGCAGTACTACCACTCCCTGCAATTAATAAAAAAAAATTACATTCAGTAACAAGCAGCCCTTATTTAGCAGTAATTTCTTTCCAATTCACTTCAATGAATCTATAGCAAAAACTTACCTGGTGTTAGAATAAAATTTAGTAATTCGTCTCAGTCCCAATTAGTCGTTCAAACCTAGCTTTTCTCAAATCCTTAACACACCGGCATCACTTCTGAAATAATGACAACATTAATAGGAATCCCCAGTATAGTAATAATTAGTCAGAATAATACGCTAAAATAACTTACCTTCGACAATGTTTTTTCCAAACCCGTCAAATACAGCTTATTCACCATAATCCACAAATTCTCAGACCCTAGTAAAAGTTATAAATATAACATAATTTAATTTATCTATTTAAAATTTAAAGTTAGATACCATCAGGTTATTAACTTGAAAATCAGCCCAACATAACATTCACCAATTTCCAATTTCATCATCTTACCTGTTTCTGGTCAATAAGATCCTCAGCCACATTGAAATTTATAGAAAATAAAACATAAGAACTTCATTAATATTAAAATACTTTAAATATTTATGGATAAATACATTGTATTTGACTTACCCAAACTCGTTCCCAAATTTGTATTTTGTAAAAAGTGCTTGTACCTTCGAATTGACTTTCATCTTTGGAATATTCCAGTTAGGGCCGTAATCCTAGCTGTTGATGATAGTTTGTCCCTAATTTCACACTAAATATTTCTTAATTCATTAGTTGTTAAAGTTTTCATTTCTATAATTAAAGTTTCAAAAGCTTGCCTGCTCGAATCCAAATTTTTTTAGAATTAAGCATCCATTTTTTTTCAAAATTATCCTGCACCACCTAGCAGTTCCCCAAGCAAACATGCGTGAATTTTCTTACATCTTTAAAATAAACTACAACAGTAAAATCATTTAGAATATTACGAAAATTATTAAAAAATCAAAATTAGAATTTAGCAATTAATTATTTTCATTAATACTTACAAATTTTTTTCCACCCAAACGCGGATGTTTGATTCCGAAGCAGGGGAAGTGTCAAAGGAAGGATACTCATGTATCTACCTCTAGAATCAGCTATAATAGACCACCCCTCCCGCTCCATAGGAAAGCATTAGCCGCCATACTGCCGCCTCGCGCCTGACCTCCAAACTAAAACCTCCTCAAACCTCCTCCCACTTGACGCGCTAAGATTGAAACTGATCCGCATCCATCCAATATTATCTTGCTGGACCTGCTCCAGCATCTGCAATCTCATTTATCTTTTAACGATCTTAATAAAACTTTTCCATCTGCCTCACCTTCTCACCCTTGAGATGTCTTATGTTATTTACAAGCCACCCACATTTAATTCCGTTCCTCTCTTTTTTGGAACCTCCTACTCAAATTCTAGAACAAATAAGAACTAGTTCCTGGCCTTCTTATTGTGTAGGAACTAGGACAAGCCCATAAGTTCTAACCTCTTTTTAAACAAAGAAACTAAGTTCTACTGATCTTAATCTTTCTCTATAAAACCCCAACTTTTGTACAGAAAGAGAGGACTCACTCAGAGAGACTCATGTGGAAACTCTCATTGGCTTAGCAACCCAATGTTCACGCTCGTCAACATCATGTTAATATATTCATTTGTACTTATAAAATTCGAGTTAATAAAAGTTATCTTTTCTATTTAAACTTGTTTGCGTTTATTCTCAACCGAAGCAACTGAGGATTCTTGGATCGGGCCTTTCGGTCCGTGCTCCACTACGTTTCCCCGACATCGACACAACGTGCATTCATTTCTGTGCTGCGCGCATCACAATGTGCATTTATTTTTTGTGCTGCGCACGCATTATCACAATAAATATAAAAACAAAAATAATAAATTAAATTGAGCAAAAATGTTATTTAAAAAAAAAGGATTTTTGTAATAACATTTATTTAAATTGTTTTTTAAATCATTAATAAATGATTGCTTTAGTAAACAATTTTTGCGTTTATTTCCTGAATGCTCCGCCTGGGTGAAAATAACCTAAAATTATTTGTCACCCATGCACTCATCTTGGAATAATACGGTGAATTAAATTCTTTTTTCTTTACTACGTTTATTTATTAAAATTCATTTCTAGTAAATAATATTAGTTTGTGGTGCTTAATACATCAATAAAAAAAAATCGCATTCATCAAAATAATGGATAATGATTACGAGACAGCCAATGCAGAGTAATAGTAGAGATGAACAACGCAATTTTGATCAACAAATGAGTCATATTCTCGGAGAATACGACTTGCTTGAAGTTATGTCACGGCTTAATATGCCGGATTTACTGAAATCTAGGAAAGGTAAGTCAATTTTGAAATTTTAATTTTTAACATTTTAACAATTTATTGCATTTATATTTAAAAAAGTTTGCTGTCAATGGGAATATCTAGTTGGCAGAGTCTTCTCAGGCATAACAATATTTCCATGTTGGGACCCACTAGAAAATTATTTTATGCATAGTAAGTAAATAAATTAAAATAACATAAAACAGTTTAATCATTTGTAAATTTTTCATTATAGATGTTACTGGTATGGCCTTTCCAATTGTAATGTTGTACTGCAGCACAATGCTGACGGAATTGGACTTATCATCACAAAGCCAGTTACTGAACAATCATGCAGTTCATATGATAAGTAAATAAATATTTTCACTGCTAATTAAGTTTTTTTTGTAAAAATTAATATATGTTATGTAGGTAATTCGTGCCATAACCTTCGAAAAATAAACTTTTCAAATAGCCAAATCAACAGCAAGGGTTTCATATATTTGTCTTCGAAATGCCAAAAAATTGAAGTGGCTATTTTAAGTAGATGCTCTCGTCTTGGAGAGATTGGGTATGAAAAATTATTTTTATAATTTGAATCTTATTTTATTTGTTTTTTAGATTATGGTGGCTACTTAATTATCTTCAAGGATTAACATACCTTGACATAAGTTTTAATTTGCTTATAACTGGACAGGTAAGGAATTTTGTGATAAGTATTGTTACATTTTAGCATGAATAACAACATTTATTTATTTTAGAGCTTTTATAAAGTTGGATCAAAACTAACAACATTGATTTTAAACAAAAATATAAAGGTATTGTTATTTAAAAGTAATAACATTTTAGCAATTTTTTTAGCTTGCTGAAAGCTTTTGGATGTTAGTTGCAAGAAGTGCACAACTTTGTCTGCCCTGAATTTGATTAATTTGGTGGGATTAAATGAGAGCTTCAGTAACATTTGTATTGTAAGGAGCTATTTTTTAAACTTTAAATAACTTTTTTAATTATTATTATTATTTTTTAGGGTTGTGTTAATTTAAAAAAATTAACACTTAAATCAAGATCTTGTAAGTAATTAAAAAAAATTGTAATTGTATTATGAAAAATAATTTTTTTTCTTTCAGTGACTGGTGCAGGCTATAGGCACATTTCACAGCTTCAATATCTAGTAAGAAATCTAGTATAATGTATAAAAAAGTAATTTCATTTTTTTTTTATTTTAGGAAGAACTGGTTATGGAAGCCCAGCTAAATTTAAATGACTTTGCAGTTGTTAAAATAGCAAATAATTGTCATAATTTAAGGTAATTAAAATAAACATTTTTCCTTTATGTAATAATTATGTTTTATAATATTTAATAATATTTCAATTTTTTAGATTTCTTAACATTGCTGGTTTTTACAATGTTTCTGATGTAGAGATAGAGCAACTGAGAAAGTGCAAGCAGCTACTACACTTAGATATTGGATATCTAGAGAGGGTATTATTTTTTTTATTTTGCTATTTCTTGAATTTATGATTACTCATTTGTTTTTTTTTTGTTTTTTAGATTAATGATGCTGCTCTTATAAAAAATTTTCAAAATGGAACTTTGCAGCACCTGTCTCTCCATCAATGTGGTTTAATAACCAACGTGAGCTGCATTGAACTGATGAACAACTGCCCAAATTTAGAATGGCTAGATATAAGTAAATGCCGTTGAATTACAAGAGATTTTTTATTTACTTTAAGGAATGCTGATGAAGCAAGGCATAATAATTTATGCTTATCAGTTGCAGTAGGAGGTAAGTAATATTTAAATTTACTTATGTATTTCAAATTTTAATTCTATTTTATTTTTAACTAGGTAAAAAGCCTGCCGTTCGACAGGCTCATAATAATTAAATCTCCAAAACCCCTTTTTATCTGTAAAGTCA
>JAQGAZ010003341.1:0-12176 GCA_034692225.1 Polydesmus complanatus
TAGGGTTACTAGTGGGCCTCATGGTTGGTGTCATAGTCATGGTAGTAGGGTTACTAGTGGGACTCATTGTTGGTGTCGTACCAGATAATGTACTCAATGGGTTTCCATTAGAACCACTCTGATTATTACCCCCTGAAAGAGCACTCAATGGGTTCATATTAGAGCCAGATTGATTATTACCACCTGAAAGAGCACTCAATGGGTTCATATTAGAGCCACTTTGATTTTTACCCCCAGATAATCCACTTAAAAGAGGTACTAATACCAAAGGTAAAATACTCAATGGATTACCAATGGGACCCATGGTTGGCATCATACCCCCTCCAGTTCCATTACCACTTAACAAGCTCATTAACGTGGGCAGCAGTGATGTCAAGGGGTTACCAGTGGGATTCATAGTAGGCATGGTACCCCCTCCCGGCGGAGTAGAATTTTTCCCACTTAACACACTTAATAGCAAGGGTAGTAATAATGGAATGCTAGGTTTGGTGGTTGTGGGGGGTGGCAAGGTATGACCCGGTGCAGCAGTAGGGCTGGCTGTTCCTCTAGGAGTAGGAGGGGCACATAAGCCGTAGTATATGTTGCTGCTGATTCCAGCCAGGACAGGATTTAGTGAGTAGAAAAAATTGAAGGTAGCGTTGGCAATAGCTGGGTAGACCATGCTGGAGAGGTTGCTGAGGAATATATAGATGGGAGATTCTCCAGACCAGTTGCCACGTTGGAAGAGGTTACTGGTGAGGGTGTTGATAAGAGCTGGCACAGTAGGGTAGGCAGTGGCTGCTGTGTTTTGTCGCTTCATTTTGGCAGCATTTGTCTGAGAAAATAAAAATTATATAATTACAATACAGTGTAATAGCATTAGAATGAAGTGTAAACTGTTTAATCATGCACACAGCCACTCTATAAAACTATTTTAATCATACTTGTTATGCCAGTTTCAAATTGAAGTGGTATGATTATATTAAATTTTCATTTTTGTCACCTTTAAAAATGGTTTTTCTAAAAACAACCACGCACTACTTTTGTCTCCTTCCCACCCCCTCTTACATCATTCAGTTATCTAATAAATGGCCCATATGCACCAAGTAAATCAAACATAGATGACAGTTGGATGAAAATTTGTTCAAACAACCTACTGTATGCCTTATTCTCTCTCTCTCTCGCTGCTATTTACATTATCACCACAATATTATCAAAAATAATGAATTATATGTTTTGTAGCTTGATTGCCACATAATTATTAATTTCTGGCTGAAACTTGTTTTCAAAACACCCCGCCACTTGATAAGAAAAATGGCACATAGTTTTTTTGTTTCACATAAGAATTTATTTTTTTTATCAAAAATTTAATTGGATTTCACATTATGATAATAATTTGTTCTGGAAATATGGTATGCTCATTATTGAATTTCATTAATAATAATGGATTTTATTATTAGTTAGTTGATAATTGTCCATCAAATGTTTTCCAACATTTATATTATAAAAGAAAATTTAGAATTCTTATTAATAAATTCATTAATTTTTTTTTAAAACATTGGTTGATTTCATTAATATTATGAATTTCATAATATTATTACCATAACAAAGAATTATTTTTTCTTGAATTGTTTCAAAATTGTAATGAAAAGAATTACCTATTTTATTCAAAAATATACTTTATTGTTCTAAAAAAAAGTTATTTTTAATTAAAATAGTTGTTAAACTTATTTCAACAATTATCCATTCAAATTTTCTAAATTTTTCCAAAAAAAAAAATTATTAATCAAAATTCTTCTGCAACTTTTTTTAAAATATCTTAAGAAATTCTAATTTTTCCAAAAACAAAGTTTCTAAAATTAATTCTAAAGAAAAGTTGTGTTTCCTAAATAATAATCTAATTATCTCTTCTAAAAATATTCAAAACTATCCTAAAACTACTCTAAAAATCCTAAAAAACATTATAAATTTTACTAAAAATATTCTAAATTATCATAAAAATGCTCTAAATTCTACTAAGAATCTTCTAAAATATCCTAAACCATTTTACAAATATCCAAAACAATCTTAAAAATATCCTAAACAATCTTAAAAATATTTAAAAAAACTTTTAACTTAATCAAACAATTTTACTAAGAGTATTCTAAATTATTTTAAAAATATTCCAAATTTTTCTAAATTAATTTCATAATTTCTCTAATAAAATTCTTATATTACACAACCACGTAATAAAATTATTCACAACTATAATATTATTATAATTTAAAAAAATTGCATTAACTTACCATGGCTGCCATTATGAAAACACTGCATAATATCAATATCAATTTCATTCTTGTATATTTTTTTTTAGCCTTAAAAAGTTCTATGATAATTGAGGAGCTTTTATTTCCCCTAGGCAACAAAAATGAAAATTGTAATTTAGTTAAGCAAGGCAGAATATTTATAGGTAGCAAGGTTAAAAAAGGTGACAGTTCACCTTTGTCATAAATAATTAGAGGTTTGTAGTTCCAATATCAATAAATTATTTGGCACACGCAATTGTGACGTAAGTAGTGATGGATGAAAAGCTATAATAACTCCTACACAATTTAATTACCTTTCATTAACTGTTTTTTCAGGAAAGTAGGTGGGGGTTGAGGGGGAGGCGGTAGATACCTCCTACACAATATAATTACCTTTCATTAACGGTTTTTAAAAGGGAGGAGGTGTGGGTAAGGCCACATGAGGCACAGTTCTACCCACGGATTAAGCAAATAAGATGGTTACAAAACATTAACTGTAAAAATAATTAAAAAAATTTCCTGCATTTTCTAAAAATATTTCATAAATTTACTACTAATTAATGTTATTGCCAAATTTTTTTTTCTTCAAATTTTGATAATATTAATTTGTTTAAAATAAATTTCTTAAATTTTTATTAAAAAATATTTTGTAAAGTTTTAATAATTGATATCCAGAAATAATATCATGCAGTTCGAAACCTGTTTTATGAAATTTCAAACAATTTTTTTTAAAAATTTTCTTAAATTAAAGGAATTTTTCAACAAATTTAGAGAATTTTTAAACAAGTTGAAGGAAATTTAAAACAAAATTTGAGTAAATTTAAAAGATTTAATTAAATTTTAAACTGGTTGCAAGATATTGTAAACCAGTTTGAGAATTTAGTTTAACTAGGTTGAGGAAATTTTAAACTAATTTGAATAAGATTTAAACAAGTTCAAAGAAATTTTAACAGTTATATGACATTTTTAAACTAGTTTGGTAAAAAATTAAACACGGATAATGAAATTTAAAACAAATTTTAAAAACTAACTTCACTTAAACTAGTTTGAAGAATATTTTCATTGTTCACTATTCATTGTTTACTATTCACTGTTCATTATTTATTGTTAACTATTATTATATATTAAATAAACTATTGACACACCAACTCTATTTAAAGCTATCCTTTCATCATTTTGCTTACTTCTAAAAATTATTTTGGAATGATATCTAAATTCTACAAAAATTCATTCACGTCACTGGTAAACTAGTAATCTCTAGCTGCCCCTTGGAAAACGCTTTAGATATAGTACAGCTAACTGTACAGCACAGCATATGCTACCCCCTAATCAACCTTAACCTGATAAAAGTATACAAGCTGCACTGCAATGTTTGTACTTTACCAGGATAAGTAGTCATACGTTCGACTAAGGGTTCAAATTGATATTTACAAAATACACTATTGGTGTGTTCAAGAAACAATAAATACAAAAAAAAAATGGGATAACTTACCAAAATACAGATGCAAAGGCAAACTTAGCACTTTTAACCTTCAATTCACTCCTCTCTATCTTCACTCTCACTTTATCTATTTTTCAATGTTACCACAACACGATGCTTAGATTTTCAGTGGTAAACAATGATGCAGATGACACAAAAACGGTTGATTTTGAGCCAGAATATACTGGTGATGTACTTTTGGAATGCAGCTTCTCTTAATGTAGAACATCCTTCCTTTTTTATACATTGGAAACAATGGAAAATTATGTCCACAGTGTCAGTCAGAGCTATGATATTCTCAAGGCAGCATGGTTTAAATTAATTATATGTGTGCATTTCAGAATGCCCGAAATTTGGTGTACTGACAAAAAGTGTCATTGCCTCAAATCCTTAGTTAAATAATAGAGAAAAAAAAGGAAAAATGGAATGTAAATTCATATTTAAATGTTCAAATATTTATATTTTATTTTGAATTATTGAAATGTATTACACTCTCAAATTTTAAATGTTTTTTTTACTTTCAGATTCCAAAAATGTTTGTGATTAATTTTTACAAGTAGGCTTAATAAAAATTTATAATTAATGCCCATGTCTATAAAATTACATAAATTTTTAAACGTGACAATAAAATGTCAGAATAAATCCAACAAAAAAACTTAACCTAAGGAGGCCAGAGTTTGCCCTAAACCTGTCAGCACTGGGTTAAGTGAACCCAAGAAAGAGCTACCTGAACCAGTATTAGAACCAGGCTGAGCAGTTGTTGAACTCTGGGCTCCACTAGGCTTAGCAGTTGTTGCACTCTGGGCTTGACTAAATAGTTGACTCAAATATTTTGCTAGATTCGAAATTGCCCCTGAAAAACCATTAACAAACTGCAATGGAGTAATGCCCAACAAACTCAAAGTAATCTGTAGGCTCAAGGGAGTTTGGCCAATGCTGGATAATAAAGCAATAAAATCAGCATCAGAAAGGTTGAATGTGCCATTATATCCATTATTACCAATTATGTTTCTGAGGAAAGCTAAGGGATCAGTAGGTGGATTACCACCAGTGCTTGAATTACTACCCCCCGAAAGACTGCTCAATGGGTTACTTGAGTTGCTTCCTCCTGAAAGGCTACTTAATGGATTGTTTTGAATACTGCCTGATAATGCAGTTATGAGGGGCGTTATTAGTAAAGGTAAAATACTTGCTAATGGATTGCTAGTGGGACTCATGGTAGGTGTAATAGTTGTAGCACCTCCTACAATACTTTTACCACTAATAGCACCTAATATTAAAGGCAAAAGTGAAACCAAAGGGTTAGTAGTGGGACTCATTGTTGTTGTTGTAGTTGCTTTAGTGGGTTTGCTAGTAGGAGTAAAATTTGTTGTCGCTTTAGTAGTGGGAGTCAGTGTTGTTGTGGGATTGATAGTGGGAGTCAGTGTTGTTGTAGGATTGATAGTGGGAGTCAGTGTTGTTGTGGGATTGATAGTGGGAGTCAGTGTTGTTGTAGGTTTGATAGTGAGAGTTGGTGTTGTTGGGACGATAGTAGTAGGAGTTGGTGTTTTTAGGGGTTTACTAGTAGTGGGCATTATTGATGTATTATTACCTGCAGAAAGAGCACCTAACGGGTTCAAATTAGAGCCAGATTGATTACCCCCTGATAACCCACCTAAAAGAGGTGCAAATATCAAAGGTAACAGACTTAATGGATTACCAATGGGACTTGTTGTTGGTTGAGTACCCCCTCCACTGCTATTCCCACTTAATGCACCTAATGGGTTTATATTAGAGCTACTTTGATTACCCCCAGAAAGAGCACTTAATGGGTTCATATTAGAGCTACTTTGGTTACCCCCAGAAAGAGCACTTAATAGGTTTATATTAGAGCTATTTTGATTACCCCCAGAAAGAGCACTTAATGGGTTCATATTAGAGTTACTTTGGTTACCCCCAGAAAGAGCACCCAATGGGTTCAAATTAGAGCTACTTTGATTACCCCCCGAAAGAGCACTTAATGGATTCATATTAGAGCTACTTTGGTTACCCCCAGAAAGAGCACCCAATGGGTTCAAATTATAACCAGTTTGATTACCCCCTGATAACCCACCTAAAAGAGGAGCTAATAACAAAGGTAAAATACTCAATGGATTACCAATGGGACTTGTTGTTGGCTGAGTACCCCCTCCACTACTATTTCCACTTAATGTGCCTAATATTGGGGGCAAAGTGGGGGGCAAAGTTGGATTAATAAAGGTTTTTGTTGTCTTTGTAGCTGTTACTGGCTTTGATGTGGTAGTTGGTTGCATACCCCCACCACTACTATTGCCACTTAACCCACCTATGGGACTCATTGTTGGCATTGTACTGCCTTTGGTACTATTTCCACTTAATGCACCCAAAATTAGAGGCAAAAGTGATGTCAGTGGATTGACTGTAGGACTTGACGTTGGCTTTCCTGGTGTTGATGTCTTATTCCCACTTAACCCACCTAATAACAAGGGCAGTAGTGATAGTAGATCAGGAGTACTAGCAGGAGGTGGTGACCAAGTCACACCTGGCGATGCAGTGGGGCCTGCAGTGCTTCTAGGGGTAGGCGGAGCGCATAAACCGTAGTATATGTTGCTGCTGATTCCAGCCAGGACAGGATTTAGTGAGTAGAAGAAATTGAAGGTAGCGTTGGCGATGGCTGGGTACACCATGCTGGAGAGGTTGCTGAGGAATTGATAGATGGGAGATTCTCCAGACCAGTTGCCACGTTGGAAAAGGTTACTAGTGAGAGCGTTGATGAAAGGTGGCACAGTAGGGTAGGCAGTGGCTGCAGTGTTTGCTCTCTTCACTCTCGCTGCATTTGTCTGAAAAAATTTGCTATTATTATAATACGATAATTTCAGAAAATTTTATACAATTTTTTTTTAATTTTCTACAACAATGTTCTTCCAGTTTCCAAAAAAAAAAATGCATTAATTTCTTCCTAGAAGTTTAAAAAAATTACTAAAATAATTTCTGGATTTTTTCATAACAGATTTCCTTAAAAATTATTGCTTTTGCAAAAAAAATAAAATTTAAAGAAATTAAAAATACATCAATTTATAATTAATATAGAAAAAATTTCTTTAATTCTTTTGAAAAGTACCGTACTAAATATTTAATTTTTCACCTCTGAGGTTATAATTACAAAACATTTTTCTGAAAATATCACACGTTGTCTACAGTCTCCCCTCCATATAATTATTCCACCAAGCAGTACATTAAACAAAGTAAACATGAACGACAGTTGGATGAAAATTTGTTCAAATAATCTATGCCTCATCATCTCTCCCAACTATTTACATTATCGCCAAAATATCGCCAAAAATATCAATTATGTGTTTTATGGCTTGATCGCAGCTTTGTTTAAAAATAATTAGCTTTTTGGCATTGGCTTCAAAACGCCCCCCCCCCCCACGTCCCATATCTAATTAAAAATAAAATTTAGATGCCATATTTTAGTTTTAGGTGGTAATTTTTTCTTATTATATTTTCAAGTTTTCATCTTAATT
The DNA here is from genome assembly GCA_034692225.1 of Polydesmus complanatus. Classification (NCBI taxonomy): domain Eukaryota; kingdom Metazoa; phylum Arthropoda; class Diplopoda; order Polydesmida; family Polydesmidae; genus Polydesmus; species Polydesmus complanatus. The sequence continues at coordinate 7,269 of JAQGAZ010003341.1, forward strand.
TTAAACTATAATAATGATCATAGTAATTAAAACTATTAATATACTCAATATTGTATTTTATTAATTATAAAAATTCTTAATTTTTTCCTAGGTATTACAAAAAACCTTTTTTTTGTTTTTGAAAAATTAATTAATTTATCAGTGGTATTCTAATTTTTTCAAAATTACTCCGTTTAATTTTCTAAAAAAAGTTTTCTTAATTTCAATAAAAAAAAACAATTGTTAATTTCATATAAATTCACTTATAGGAAATATTTGTTAAAAATATTCCAATTTATTCATAAATATATTCTTAAGTTTCATTTAATTATGTTAATTTTACTAAAAACGTATTTTTAAAATAATTGAAAAATGAGGCATATTCAAAATTTAACGATCGTTTGGTTGATAAAAAAATTAACCTATTAAAAAAACTTTTTTTCCAGTTTTAGTTTGCTAAATATCTACCTAGCATTTAGCCTATGCATAATTGTATATTTTTCCTAACATTTTTAGTACCTATATGACAGCTCAAATGACACCTCTTGCACAACAATCTGCCACCAAACATTTTTTTCCAGTTTTAATAAAAAAAAAATGTCAAAAAAATGTATGGCGATAAATTAACAAATAAATTTAAAAAAAAAATAAAAAAAAATTTTAAAAAATAATAAAAAAAAAAAATTTTAAAAAATAATAAAAAAAAAAAATTTTAAAAAATAATAAAAAAAAAAAAATTTTTAAAAAATAAAAAAAATTAATAAAAAAATTTATAGAAAAATTGCTGACAAAATTGAAATAACAACTAAAAAAATTAATTAAAAAAAAAAAAATTAAAAAAAAATATAATGATCAGCTGCGGATTGTTGTGCAAGGTTTTCTAAAAATAAAACAAATTTTCTTAAAAATGTTTTAAATATAATTTTATAAATATATCAAAAAAATTACAACAAATACTCCAAAAATATACTCCTAAAATTTCCTAAAAAAAATCTAAATTTTCCTTATAATTATATAATGTATGAATATATATTTTTTTTTTTTTAAAAAAAACATACCCTAAATTTAGATCAAAAATAATTGAAAATTATTATTTAAAATAAATACTAAATTTTCTTTAAAAATATTCAAAAATGCAAAAAAAAAATGTGTTTTTAATTTCCTTAAATCTTTTATTGAAAAATTCATCAATTAATAATTATATAAAAAAAAATTTTAATTCTTTTGAATGGTACTAATAATTTAATTTTTCACCTCTAAGGTTATAAATACAAAATCATTTTTCTGAAAACATCACGTGTTGTTTTTTGTCTCTACTCCATATAACTCTCCCACCAAGCAGTCCATTAAATAAAGTAAACATAAACGACAGTTGGATAAAAATTTGTTTAAACAATATAGGCCTCATCATCTCTCTCACCTATTTACATTATCGCCAAAATATCACCAAAAATATGTGATTAATAGCTCGATCGCAGCTTTGTTTAAAAATAATTATTTTTTTGGCGTTAGCTTCTAAAACGCCCCCCCCCCCCCCCCCATACCCCCACATACCTAATTAATAATATGATTTATGCGTCAAATGTTTTGTTTCAGGTATTAATTTTTTTAATCTTATTTTCAAGTTTTAATTTTGATTTTAGACTATATTAATGACAATAATAATTAAAATTATTAGTATACTCATTATTGTATTTCATTAATTACAAAGACCCTTAATTTTATCCTAAGTAATTGAAATTTAATTATTATTTTATCGCCAAATTTTCTTTCTTCAATACCAGTACTACAAAAAAAAAAACTCCGAAAAACTTTTTTTTTTTTTTTAGAAAAATTAATTAATATATTCATAAATATATTCTTAACTTTCCTTTAAATATTTTAAATTTATTTAAAACATTTCTCGGTTATCCTAAAAGTATTCCAAATTTTCTTGAAATTATTCTTAATTTTTTTAAAACATTTTTTTAATTACCTTAAATATGTTGTTCTAAATTTTTATAAATATATCAAAATATTTACAACAAGTACTCTCAACTTTCTAAAAAATATACTCCAAAATTTTCCTAAAAAAATTCTAAATTTTCCTAAAAAAATTCTAAATTTTCCTAAAAAAATTCTAAATTTTCCTTAAAAATATTCATACATAATTTTTTTATATATAAAAATATACCCTAAATTTAGCTTAAAAATAATTGAAATTATCTAAAATAAATACAGTACTAAATTTTCTTTAAAAATATTCAAAATTTTCAAAAATTTAAAACATTTCTTTCAGTTTGATATAGTGCGCATGAGATTATTCACCACTATTATAAGTAAAAATAAAAATTATTGAGAAACTAGTACATAATGTAACTTACCATGACTGTCATAACAAAAATGCTGAATATAATCAATATGAATTTCATCCTTGTTTTTTTGTTTTCTTTTTAAAAGAAATTAAAATAAGTTTTTAAGTTTTTAAAATTAGTATCTGCTTTTATTCGCTATAGAATTGAGAATTGTAACTCAGTTTAGCTGTACTAAATACTTATGAGCTATAAGCGCAACGTGACCAGCGGTTTTTATTCGTAATAATAATAAAGCTTTGTTGTCTCTATGTCAATAAATTAACGGCAAATGCAACTGTGCCAATTGCTGAGAAACTAATATTTTCATCCTATTATAATATTATAAATATTCCTACTCATTTCATTATCTCGCAATATCTCTCACAGTCTGAACAAATAAGTTTTTTAATGAAGATCAACAAAAAATAATAATTGGCCTAATTATGAAAAAAATTATTAATATTATAATTAATTTTCCAAAAATACTTTTTTTATTATCCAAAGTAATTTGTTAATATTATTAAAACATTAAAAAAAAAACTTAAACTAGTTTTTAAAAAAAAAATTACTTCAGTTAATGAAAGTTTTAAACTAGTTGAGAAAATTTTAAACCTAGCTTGAGAAAATGCTAATCTAAATCTTCGACATTTAAACTAGTTTAAAGAAAATTTTAAACTGGTTTGAAAATTTTCTAAGCTAGTTTAATAATCTAATTGAGTTAAATTCAAAGCTAGTTTAATATTTTTTTTAAATGGTCAACACTATTCTATGGAAATTATAATTTATTTTTTTGTTAAATAGTAATTAGTAACAAAAATTAATAACACCTACAATAATAATATTTAAAATAAAGTGCTCTTAATGCATTCATAGAAAAAAACTAACAAAAATATGGGATAACTTACTCAGAGATGCAATCACAAACTCAGCACTTTCACCTTCATCATTAATTTTTTTTAATTCGCTTCTATCGTTCTCCCTCTCTTTTGCCATCACTTTTCATTTCACAATGTAAATAAAACACGATGACCCACTACTGTAAATAAAGCACACAGGCTGAATTCAATGAAAATGCAAAAAATGTCTGCAGATTTTCAGAAGTGAACAATGACAGTTGATTTTGGACTAGAATATGCTGGTGACCTAATTTTTTGTGGATAGTAAGCTGCATTTGACAAGTATAACATTTATCTTTCCTAGACATTGTAGAAACAGAAATCAATGTTTGTGAAGTCAGTCTAGCCACAATATTCTATTAGGTAGGGATGGTGAAAAACTTACAATACAAATGAAGCTGTTAATGAGTTCAGTGCAACTTTAAATAAATTTAGAGTAACTTATAATGAATCTAATGCAGTATAAAATAAGTCTAGAATTGTGTTAATAAATTCAAATTAAAAAAAATTGCAAAACCCTATTTAAATTGCTCAATTGTTATATATTTTTAATCATAGAAATGCTTTACAACTTCTATTTATTTATTTTACTTTTACACTTAATATACTTAATTAACATTTTTAAAGTAACACTTTAACATAAATCTTTAACCTAAAGTTCCCAGAATCTGGCCTAAACCAGTCAGCAAAGGGTTAAGTGAACCCAGCAAAGAGCCACCTGAACTAGAATTAGTACTAGGCTGAGCAGTTGTTGAACTCTGAGCATGGCTAAAAAGTAGACTTAAATATTTCACTAGATTTGAAATCCCCCCTGTCAGACCATTAACAAACTGCAAAGGAGTTAAACCTAACAAATTCAAGGTAATCTGTAAGCTCAAAGGAGTTTGGCGAATACTAGCCAATAATTGGATAAAAGCAGTATCAGAAAGGTTAAATGTGCCATTATATCCATTATTACCAATAACGTTTCTGAGGAAAGCTAAAGGATCAGTGGATGGATTACCACCAGTGCTTGAATTATTCCCCCCTGAAAGACTACTCAATGGGTTACTTGAGTTGCTTCCTCCTGAAAGGCCACTCAATGGATTGTTTTGACTACTGCCTGATAATGCACTTATAAGGGGTGTTAATACTAGAGGTAAAATACTAGCTAATGGATTGCTAGTGGGACTTATGGTAGGTGTAGTAGTTGTAGCACCTCCTACAATACTTCTACCACTTATGGCACCTAATATTAAAGGCAAAAGAGATGTCAATAGGTTAGTGGTGGGAGCCATTGTTGCTGTTGCTTTTGTGGTTGTACTCATGGGAGCCATTGTTGCTGTTGCTTTTGTGGTTGTACTCATGGGAGCCATTGCTGTTGTTGCTTTAGTAGTTTTAATAGTGGCAGTCATTGTTGTTGGCATATGAGTGGGTTTACTAGTGGGAGGCAATGTTGATGTATTACTACCCCCTGATAGTGCACTCAAAAGGTTCACATTCGAGCTACTTTGATTACCCCCTGACAATCCACTTAGTAATAAAGGTAACAAACTTAATGGATTACCAATGGGACTCATGGTTGGTGTCATACCCCCTCCAGAGCTACTTTGATTACCCCCTGACAATCCACCTAGTAATAAGGGTAACAGACTCAATGGATTACCAATGGGACTCATGGTTGGTGTCATACCCCCTCCAGAGCTACTTTGATTACCCCC
>JAQGAZ010003342.1:0-12172 GCA_034692225.1 Polydesmus complanatus
AAAAAGAAACAACAAAAAAAAAAAAAAAGAGGTCAAACATTTATGACAAAACGGAGAGTAAACAATCCCCTATCGTAGCGGAATGTAACCTAGCGTAACGTAACGTAAAGCTGGATGGATGGGTGAGGGGGACGAGAGGGGGGGGGGGGGGCATAACGTGGGCCGCAGGGAAAGTTCAAATATGGCGGCTCACTTCCCCATCTGATAAGACGACTAATACGCAGGGAGGACGAACGAATTAAGCCTCATCAACATCAAATTACGGCGATAGCAGACGACACTACTAGCGCCATTTACACCAATCAGCGTCACCGTTTAACGCCAAATAAGAATACTGTACTAAAAACAAAAATAAAAAAAATGGCGCGGAAATAGCAAACGATTAGGCGATCGTTTTATCAAATATCAAACGCATTTAAAGTACATGTGCTGGTGTTTGAACGTTTGCAATGTTATACAGTCAAGCGTGAGTTTTACCTTAAGAGGAGTTCATAAACAATGTTAAACTACCGTGTAATAATAATTTATAATATTATAGAATTACCATTTTATTATTTTTTCCTCCCTACCATAGTTTTTTTAAAAAATTATTTTCGTTAAACCGATCATAATTATTTTTCTTACTTTTGTCTCTCAAATAAAACATTTTCTATAAAATGACTGTTTTTGGTGAATTTCACTGAAATTGATTTCCTGAAAAATCCATTATAATAATATTTCGAGCTTATTTACATCCGGGATTAAAAGTTCGTTGTACTAAAAATTTATGCAGCAAAATTTGTGCAAAACAGAGTCGTGCGACCACTCCAAAATAATTATTTTCCTTTTGTTTTTCTCTCTTCAAAATTAAATTTTGTAAATTTAATGATATATAAAAGCAGTTTTAAATCCTTCAATGTGTGGTAATAGTGTGTAATAGAGATCAAGTTTGTTTCACCTCAACAGCCAATGTTTTTGAATCATAGTATTCAAAAGCATACAAAACTCATAGGTGCTAGTATATTAAGGTAATTAATTAGCTCCTTATTAATAGCGGTCTCAAGGTGACGTTTTTCCCATTTTATTTCATTATTGCAATCGCGCTGAAATGGCCTTCCATCTCCTCTTTACAAATTTTCCGGATTGAAATTTTTTTTAACATTGGGTTCTCAATGTACAGTATACCCCCGTTTATTTAAGTTTCCTTTTCATGCAAGGTCCGGTTTACACAGGTTTGAAAATTCCTGTTATTTTAATAATAATGATTATTGCTTGTACATTTGAATGTTCCAATTTTTCAACTCTTTTTTTACTCGTATTTTTATTTATAAATGCTTTGGTATACTGAATGCTTCTTGCTAAAAGGCTACTTATGAGTCACCCGGTAAGCACTTCGCGTGATTAATCAAATCGATTATTCCAAATAGATATTCGATGATCCCTTTGAAAGATAAGATAAAATCGCCATGACAACAGCGTCCCTTCCTTCCTCCACTCACTCACCCAACATTCACGTGACCCGTCTCCCCCTACCAGGCTAATCCCTAACTCCGCCCAGCGCGCAAAATGTTTTCCAATTAACCTTCCAATCAACCGGAAACATCCCCTCTTATCTCAAAAAACATAAAATACTATTAAAAAAAAAAAAAATCGTGACGTCACGCGTATGGAGCTACATACATCTTAAGTAAAAAAATACCAGTACTAAGAAAAGTATAACTGTATTAGGCTACATAAAAATAAGAAAAACCGGAAATTGTCGTTTCTTAATTCTGTAATAATTATAATATTCCCAAAAATCGATATTACCTTACGTTACTGATAGACTTACAAAAAGTGCAATTAAAAATGATGGAAGCGATTATGTCAACTTTCGTATCATTTTGTTTTTTTTATCACTATACAGTATTGTTATACCAAGGCCTATACAATCATGTACGAGTATATAAATTATCTATTTATTAATTAAGAAATTAAATATCGCCGCCATTACCTTACCTCGGCGCCACTTTTAATTGATATGTTTAATCAATTTATCGTTAATGATACTAAAATTTTATCAAACATTTTTGTTTACAGGTTCTTTTTTTTTTTTTCTAAAACTGCGTTACACTGTTATTTATTTTTCTTTTCCTTTCAAATAATAATAATAAAAAAGTAGGTAGATTATCGATTTATTGACAGGTTGAACTGGGTGCGTGTGTGGTCAAACAGCGTGTGGCTTTAAACCACGCCTATCCATTCTTAAGCACAAAAAAATATGCATTATTACATTTGGCCGATATACAATTACTGTTCGGTTTATTAATTATGAGCCAGCTCCGGTTAGCTCCTCGATCTTTCTCCCTCCAAACGCGTTAATTATCTTTCCAGAACCAAAGATATCGAGTGACGTCATTAATTTTAAAATTATTAACCGAAAATGCGACTTCCGCAATTATCAAATTATTTATTAACGCCGCGCAAATTGTCACCAATAAATTAACATACCGTTTCCGAAACACTTCCGGTAATAATAAGCTCGGAAGGAACAAACTTTCGGACGACGTAATCAACTTTTTCAATGCGAAATTGAAGCCCAGACTTGGTTAAATGAAGATTCGAGAACCAGACTGGACTAAGTGAGATTTACTCGTTACTAATGCACGCAATAATTTTTAATTAATGATTGACCTTTTGAAGTGTACGTGCTTAACATGAACACTATCAAAAAAAAAAAAAAAAACTTTAATACAGTAGAGTCCCAATTACCCAACGTAAACAGACGGGCAGAAGGTCGGATAATAAGGAGGTGTTAAGAAAAAGCCTGTTAAACCCCATACGATATTATACTCGTAGTTTTAAGCTGTTATCAAGTTTTACAACAAAACAACAGAAATCATTATTTGAAAAACTCATCGCAATTAAATATCTGATCACCCGTTAGGCTTTCAGTTCCAATAACTCATGAATAAGCTGAATTTTTTTGCTGAAGGCTTCCATTTATTCAAAATTCGATGATTTTTGGACGTCGAATAACACGGAAAGTCGGATATGCGCAAGTCGAATTAATGAGACTCTACCGTAATAGCTAATAGCTAAATACCGTAATAGCTAAATCAAATAAAAACTTGAAATGTTTTTAACTGACTGCAAATACCAATAAATACGTACAATGGACAATGGTCAAAACTCCATTGGGAGTTGGTCCTTTGATTTGTCCATATTAATGCACCTTCTGTAGTAATGCAAAGACCGTGACCACACGCATTAAGTACTGTACCATTTTCAATGAAGACTTCATTTACGATGTTGCGCAGTAATATACTGCATACTCACAGCCAATGATTTGAGTCAACATTTGAATGCGGTTAAATATACTAGTATACAACTAAATACACAGTCTTGATTCAAATTCCCTAGCCAAAATTAAAATTTAATTAGCATTCATGTAAAAGACCACTTTTAGTCGGTCCCAACAGTAATCTCGAAACAGAGGTTTTAATGTACGAGTATTACATTATTTTATTTAAAATTGAATTCATTATATGTTTATAAAATTCCACTTCACTGGTAAGTAATGCACTATTTCGGGAAAAACATTTTATTCAATCTTCGGCTAATTTATCCGTTCGAACTTTGACCATAAACATAAGTCTGTCGTCGATACCGTTCATCATCCACATATCCCTCAATGTTTCCATGGAAACCATACGTCACGAGATCATTTTTTCCGATCCATCAGCATCACCATCAAATAAATAAAATAAAATAAACAAAGTATTGAAAAGAGTCAGTTATTTTTAGACGGTCATCCATCCCCTCCCCTATTCATATCCTACCCCCCCCCCCCCTACTACCGCCCTCTTGCATCTCCCACTCGGAGAAACATTTCTCGAGAAGTAAACATGGTTGAAAGAGAAGAGACAGATGCAGATCACATTTCAAACGCAAATACACGTTCAATCATCCCTCGCTCCCCCCCCCCCGCGTGGTATATACAGCAAACATATATTTTTTCAAGCAACCGGAAATATCCCTCGAATCCCGGATATTTAAAACGCTACCGACCTACAAACTGCGCGTGCAGACATCTTATATTTCCAGTGGCGTGTTTTGTCTGGAACGTCACGCAGCGCCATCTGTCGCCCTAACGTCTTTCTCGCATTACGTTTTTGCACGTGACATGCGATCCCTCTCCATTTTTTTTTTTTTTTTTCTAAGCAAAAGACAAATTCATCAGCGGTGATGAGGCTCCACCTATTCTCCAAACCAAACCCACACACCACCCGCCGCAATTCAAACACTTGCTTTTTTTTTTCTTTTCTTTTCTGTTTCTTCTTTCGAATTCAAGTTTCGTCTATTAAAATGAGAACAAACTTGATAGGATGAGTAAGCTGGTATGGGTGGGAGGGGTGGCGGAAAGACCGCCGTAAGACAAAGATATCTCTCTCCTTTCAAAGTGCGAAAAAAAGGCTCTTTGTTTAGCTTTTTTCCTCGCTGTTTAACCCGTTCCTATCAGACGAATTCTATTTATGAAATGATATGAAACGATGCCAAAAACAAACGACTAGTTCAAACAAAGATTAATACAGCAACAAAAAAACTCTTTTTTTTTTTTTTTGCTATTAAAATTCTAAACTCTATCAACTTTAGCAGTGGGAATAAAATGTCTGCAGGGGGTTGGTGGAGCTTAGCATTATGTCTAGTAATCGTTTAAATGTACAAGCAAAACCGCATTTTTTTCTCTGTTCTTTACTAGTAAGAAGTCGAATGTTTTACTATTAAATTTGTAATACAGTAGAGCCTCCCCCCATCCCTTCCCCCTATTAGAACGCGGTTTGTATAAATGAATAAAACTTCAAATTTATTGGGCGGTTTCACTAGTTATTTCACATTTAATAACAATAATCAAGATTTCGATAATATTTTGTTTATAATATAAAAATAATCCCTAAATTGGGTTAAAAGACTGAATAATATTGGTAAAGTAAACAATTTAGTTAACCAATCCAAAAATATTTTTGGTCATACGAGTTTAGGGATTTTACGCGCTAAATTTGAAACCAAAAGTTCGATTTCACTGTACAATAAAGCAGTAAAATAAAATACTCGTATTACTTCAAAATTTAAAATTTCGTAATAATTTATAATATCGATAAAAATTATGATGAAGCGTACCGGTACTTATCAAGAAGTATTTTTTTTACAATGTCAAAATATGCAAAATTAATTTAAAAATGTAAATTTTGGCAAGTCCTGATTAAAATTTTTTTTTTTTTTTTTATTAAAATAAAACCCGTCTAAAGTCATTATTTTAATATTTTCAACAGATAATCAAATTAGAAATTCTATACCCGGAATTATTTTAAAAAAAAATGAAATTGCAAATAACAAACTTTTGCAAGCGCATAACAAATTAAATAAAACTGTATAACCACTTCCAGTTTCATATTTCAATGAGTAATCTTGGATGAACATCTTAAACATTAAAATACATGAATTTCGTTTAAAATATTTTCGAAATGTAAAAGGAAACCTCATTGTTTTTCATCTTAAGTTAGAAAATTGGATTTTACAATAGCTTTCCTAGTGATGATACAAGTAGGCTACATTTTAGTAACATTGCGCATAAAACAACTACAAAAACTACAGTTTGTATTTAATATAATTTTTTTCAAAAAATTTAATCCCTTTTTTTTTTAAAAAAAAAAAAAAAATCTTTTTTGCCGTCTGATATATTTCATTCATTTCATTTCCGGTTCTTATTTTCGTCTTATATTACAAATGTGAATCACCATGTTGTGTTAGTTAAACGCCAAAAGAGCGAATTTTTATTAAGCTCCGGCACTTACTTTTTATATGGGCTTTGGGCGGGTGGCTGGGAAGGGAGTGGAAAAGTAAAATCAAAATGGGGAGAAAGGAGGGGGGGGGGGGAGGATAGGAACGTGATGAGGTAGAGGAACGAGAAAAAATTTTAATGGAAGTCATATCTGTTTCGTTGTTGATGAAGACTTAAGTTATATTTTTTCTCCCCTGTTTTTATGTTTTTCCAGCTGTTAGCGCCAACTCCATTCGCTTCTTCTTTTACCCTCTCCCCCAGCACTACTTACACTCCCCACCCCCTATTCAAGCAAAAAAGCTCCCCCCCCCCTCACCCCTGGTGATAAAGGCGGGTGACACCGAAATGGACTTCGTTGCCAAACTATAAAACGTTATTAGTCAACAGCAAGAAAATAAAATAGAAAGAAAAACAACGAAATGTAAAACTTTATTTTGAAGAAAATGCAAGAAATATTTTTATTTAAGCTTATGAAAAAATGATGAATAAATAAGTAAAATAAAATCTTCAAAACTTGAGACAACATGAATTTTGCAAAAAAAAATTTACAAAATTTAATATACAAAAGAGAACCAGTCAAAATAATACACTACAAAATGCATGTTCATGTACTGTAAAAGCCTGTGTAGAAAGAATGTCATTAAAAGTATGCCAAGGAATTTTTTTTTCTCTGTCCTCCCACTAAAAATATATTAGCATTTCAAAAACAAATAAATTTATAATAGCGTCTCTTAAACTAAATTTTAGTGTAGGAATCAATAAAGTTTGATATGTAAAGCAATTCCAATTTTGGATGAAAACCTTCAAAGTGCCATATTAAAAATTGCACGAAAGTAACAATGTTAATTCCCATTGAAATATTGGGTAACAGATAATTGCGTAATATTGGATCCTTAGACAATAAATCAGCAGCAGTTTACAAATGCCCCTCCAAAGTTGCCCCATCCAGACTGACCTAACTCAAGTTTTTGGGGACAATGGAAATTAGAGAAAACCTCGAAAAGTCATCGAAATGTTATCGTAACTCATGAAAATCTTTAGAAAAATAAATTTTCAATCAACTAAGATTTATAGATGCTGTTGACAACATGTGTATGTAAGAGTAAATTATTGCAGAACACAAATTTTATAATCAGTACCGCATAAGATAAAATTTGCTGGTTGCTTTCCATTAAAATTTAAGTTTAAGATATTTTAATTATAAAGAAAGAAACGCATATCAAAACTTTAATTTATATTATACAAAATAAAATAAAAAAAAAAACGTTGGATAAAAATAACAGAAATAAAATGCAATTTTCACGATTTTTTTTTTTTTAAATTATTTTAATTTGGTAATTTATAAAATTAACTGTTCGATAACTTTATTTATAGTATTTTTTACTTCAATGTGACTGTGCACAGATTGTATAGAATAAATATCAAAACTCATAACAATCTTTTTCACTGGAGCAAATTTAAGTCGCATGAAATATTCTGCTCATGCTTAAATTTACAAATTTCAGGGAGCTTTTATTTTTTTTTTTTATTGCAACATATTACTCGATAGTTTATCTGACGTCAAATGCGATAATGGCTACAAAGCTAAAACTGTGAAATGAAAATTAAAAATAAAACACTGAGCTTTTATTTCTCCGTTGTAGAAAGTTACCGAATGATTATACTGAAATATATACAGTATTATACTGTACAATAAAAAAATCTTTCACCAACTCGCATTCTATAATTCTCGCCGGAAGTCAAGTTTTTGTAGATTTCAACGACGATTTTCATAGGAAGTAGGCTTGCAGCAATTTTTTTTTAAAACTATTTTTAGCTCCGCCTTAATTCTTCTTATTTTGTCAGCGTTTTCGACGCTTTTTTGATGCGTTGCACTTGACGTCACACGTCAAATTTCATCCAATTTTTTCTCTCCCCAGCCACCCACCCTCCTCATTTCTTTCACTTAAATCAATTTTTTTCCCTCCATCTTTGTTGTTCCGCGTTCATTTTATTTATTATTTTGTGTTTGACGTTAAATAAACGCCACGTATATACGTTGCATGTGACGTGTCGTTAATAAATTTTCTATTTCTCGGTTGGAACTAACAAACGTAGAACTTAATTTGGCTCATCCATCAAACCCCTCCCCCCTTTCTTCACCAACGCTAAACTTTCCTCCCTAATTTTTTTTTTTTTTACTTACATTTTTTAATACTATTTCTTTCTTTTTTTATTATTATTTTCTTTTACGCAACGTCAACATTTCAACGCAACGATTAATCCGCGACGGGGGCTTTTTTTCCTTCGCTCTTTTGCCGTCGTGTTACACCGACTCGAACTAAGTAAATAAACACATAAACAAACAAGAAAAAAAAAAGAAAATAATTGTTTCCGGTCGCTAAATATTTATCTAATTCCGCCATGAAATATTATTTTTGATAATTGAGGATGTTTCTTTGGGCAAAAACAAACATCAAGCGCTTAATCCATCTTCCAGCGTTTTCTTTAAAAAATAAGAATCCATTCACGCGTTCAAGTTAGTTCCATCACTGTGCGTCATGGCAAGTGCTAGCCCACACCCTCAGACTTAGGTTTCAGATAAACATCGCTTTAAAAAAGCACTATTTAACAATGGCAATTTTAAAAAATTCAGATGGCGCCATATTTGTTTGTGCCTAGCTCTCTAAATGGCTTTTCAGCACGATCAGAAAACTTGATGTAGCTTCTGCTTACTGCTGAAACTTACAAATTCAGTAAGTCTTTAGATAAACATTCCATGTATAGCACTTAGGAAAGATGGTTTTGCGCAAATCATCTTGCCCTCAGAATAGCAAGTGTTGAATTCGATAGGTTTTCACGCAAAAAACTCGCCCAGAAAACTACCGTAAACTATAGTATTTCGTGAGTTAGTGCATTTAAAAGATTATTAGAAGGATTTCATACTCATTCTGTTTTCTTCGAATAAGTAAGAATATTCTATTCACTTCGAACTAATTACACGCCACATTTTCACCCCAGCGTATTTAAAAATATATTTCGTTAAAAGTTTGGTAAATATTCCTCGTTTCCAGTACTGCTAAAGGTTCCTAGAAGTTTACTTAGTTAGTTTTTTCCCCCTATGTAATGATTACAGTTTGATCTCCACATGTCACGGCGTCGCACTAAATGAATCGCAGCAAAAAAAAAAAAAAAAACCCAAACCAGTAAAATAATGCTGTACGGTGTAGTTGGTTCGTGGATTACGCGAGGTTTTTCTAATGGGGCAGCACTGTCAAGTTGTTGAAGCGGAAAAACCGCTCACTACAGTCCTAATCCTCCTTCGTGCTCCAGTCTAATTTTCATTACCGTTCCTTACATTCCGCTATTTCCGATTAATAAATGAAATGGAAACACGGGACATTCGTAAAATTCCCCGTTGATTCTCGATTCACAAAATACTTTAGTTAGAAGTCGTTTTGTCGACCTTTTTTTTAACTCTTTATTTATGTCTTTTTTTTTTTTTTTTTTAAATTACAACAAAACGAGACAAAGTTCGGAGAATCCGTAACGTTAATTTGGCGTTATTCGCGTGGCAAACGTCAACTCCCCCCCCCCCCCCCGCGCTAATACCCTCCCACCCCATCACTAAGCCCCGCCCCTATCTAGCTAGCTTCATTCGAAACGCCATACATTTTCCTTGGACGTGATTTCTTCCTCCTCCTCCGCCTCCTTCTAGACGTAATCATATGTCGTCTGCTCATTCTGTTTCTCCGCTTCGATTCCACCACCTTCTTCACGCCCCACCCACAACACTTGATTTCTCGCTCTCTTTTTTTTTCTTCTTTATCCCTCCCAACTCTTTTATTTATTCGTTTTTGAAACTGGAGTCTGTTTACTCGCCATTTATCATTTTTTCGCCTCGCCTCGCACGGTGGCGCTGCATTCGTCATCGCTTAAAATTTCCATACACCATTTTTTTTTTATTTTCTCTCCATAAGCCGTTACCGCACGACACCCCGCCAACCGTAACAACGTGCAGGTGATGCGTGACATGATGGTATTCGTCGGTCGCTAGAGGGCGCCGTTCCATCTGTCCAGCAAAAGTACATAGAATTAGCAGCGGAAAATTAATTATATTAAAACACAGAATTTGAAAAATGACCCGATACGTGTTTCAAGTGGACTTGCGAAAAAAGAGATTAATGACGTTACACTGACGCCAGAACGTCATAACGCTAGAAACCAATTACCGTAACGCTTCGCCTTTAAAACCAACTGCTCCCATAGGCTCGACTTGTGTAGGAAATGCTTAAATATTTAGCACAATATCATTTTCTATCTACCACCCGCTCTACCCTCACCCTCTCTCTCCTAGAACTAACTATGACAATGCGGAATTACGACGTTAATTCTCTCATAAGTTCTAGCATGTAAATTTTCTCCATTGACAACATACTACATTTTGTCAACAAAAAAAATCGAATTCTGCATACAGTAAAACACCTGTGTATAACGGAATCGTGCGGCACAAATATAATTTTTTTCCGTTCTCACAGTTTTTTGCTTTATTGAAGGTGCCAAAAAAATTGTAATCTTAAAACGTGAGTGAATCAGCCAAAAAAAAAAAACTTTTAATATTTCTCAAGTAGTAATAATTATTGTGCCCCCAGTTTTAAGATTTTTCACCTGAATTACTCGGAAAACCATTCCCAAACAGTCTTGTATGTTTCAGCTTTTTCTTGACACTTTTCCAATTCTCTTCATTTGTCTTGTTGTTCTTTTTAACTTGCTCTTCCATTATTTCATTTTTATTTTTTTAAACTGAATTTTACCTACTTCACATTTTTTCAATAAACCTTTTAACGACAATAATTTGTCTTTTCGTGTCTTTCAATAGGTTTAACTTTTTTAATTAACCTATTACTGAACCCATTTCTACTTTTTATTTTCCGTTTTAAGCAGTGTTGGTGCTCAAAATACTTTTCGTTTTCGCGTTACCCAAATTTTTCAGATTTAAAGTGGTTTTAAAATTGGCTTCGCCGCTTCCCTATTTTTTTGTCCGTTCATCCAGGTTTCCTTTTTATACGGTCGGTCAGGATGGGAAAGCAAAAAACCAAAACCATACAGGAGCCATTTTAAACAAGTTCTTATTGCATCTTCATAAATTACTCCAGTTATAAAATTATCATTTACTTTTTCCTGCTTAATTCAATGCCTTTTGTTTGACAATTTAGTTGCCTTTAATGCATTGGGATCGTTTTTTGTTCATCATTTTTAATTTCATTTCATTTTGCTATTTTCAATTTTCCGTTAACTGGTTTAAAGCTCGTAATCTTACTTTCAGCTGCTTTTAACTTCCCAGTGGTTTTTATTTTTACGTTAATTTATTTTTCTACTTTATCTTCCAACCCTTTCTGCTGCTATTAATTCTCATTTATTACGTTCGGTTACGGTCAAACACGCTTTATAGCTATAACCGTATTAACCGAGTGTTTCATTTACTTTAATAGTAAGGAAAAACGCAAACAAAATAGAAGAGGCACGTAATTTTGTTACCTTTAACTTCCGCTACCAAACAACTACACCCACAAAAAAAAACAAAAACGAAAATGTCACTAGGTGATTTATAAAGCTATTTGGAAATGTATTTTATTTATTTTTTTCAAATGACGTCATTGCGAAGATTTGGCCGGTCATAAATAATGTCATTTACGAAAAAGAAACGATAAAAGAGCAATGTTATTGGTGTTAAATTCTTCGATGACGTCATAGATGTGACCCGCAGAAAAACACGGAGTAAATATTACGAACAGAACAAAAAGTAAAATAGGAAAAAAAGACAAAAAAATTCAACGGGGTTGGACTGCGCAACGTTACGTTACGTTACATTACGAACAAAGTGGGTGGCTGATGAAACACTTGTCAATAATCGATTTCTTTTTTTCTTCTTCTTTTTCAAAAGCGATAAAAATTAGAAAACAATGTACCAAACCTACTTTTTTTTTTTGTCTCTCGTTCCCTTATCTCGAATTAAAAAAAAAAAAAAAATGAAAGCAAACGACAGCGCCATCTACGTCGATATGAAAAAAGCGAAAAAGAAATGTCGTACATAAAATATATATATAGATCCCTTTAAGAATTCGATTTGAATCAGTGTTACGCATTGGAAACTGTTTCGGCATCACTTTTAACATTTCGATGCAACTGTCAATCGATGGTGGCGCCCCCAGACACGCGCCACGGAGAAAGATAGATAGAAAGGATGGTTGAACGCTTGAGTGGCTTTTAACGGAAGTTGCGCCCTCTAGCGGCTGACACTACTTTTACAACGGAACAATCTCATCTGATTTTGTTTTTATGCGCGCGCATTTCGGCGCCTGCTTTACATGTCCTCCCATCCACCCACTCATT
>JAQGAZ010003343.1:0-12168 GCA_034692225.1 Polydesmus complanatus
AGTTTAAACTATTTTAAGTGAGTTTAAACTATTTTAAGTGAGTTTAAGCTATTTTTAAGTGAGTTTAAACTATTTTAAGTGAGTTTAAGCTATTTTAAGTGAGTTGAAATTATTTTTAATTGAGTTTAAACTATTTTTAAGTGAGTTTAAACTATTTTTAAGTGAGTTTAAACTATTTTTAAGTGAGTTTAAACTATTAAAAGTGAGTTTAAACTATTTTAAGTGAGTTTAAGCTATTTTTAAGTGAGTTTAAATTATTTTAATTGAATTAAAACTATTTTTAAGTAAGTTTAAATTATTTTAATTAAGTTTAAGCTTTTTTAATTGAGTTTAAACTATTTTCAAGTGAGTTTAAACTATTTTCAATTAGTTTAAACTATTTTCAAGTGAGTTTAAACTATTTTCATTGAGTTTAAACTATTTTCAAGTGAGTTTAAACTATTTTCAATGAGTTTAAACTATTTTCAATGAGTTTAAACTATTTTCAAGTGAGTTTAAACTATTTTAATTAAGTTTACGCTTTTTTAATTGAGTTTAAACTATTTTCAAGTAAGTTTAAACTATTTTCAAGTGAGTTTAAACTATTTTCATTGAGTTTAAGCTATTTTTAATTGAGTTTAAATTATTTTAATTGAGTTTAAACTATTTTTAAGTTTGTGTTAAATTATTTAAAGTGAGTTTAAACTATTTTAAGTGAGTTTAAACTATTTTCATTGAGTTTAAGCTATTTTTAATTGAGTTTAAATTATTTTAATTGAATTAAAACTATTTTTAAGTAAGTTTAAACTTATTTAATTAAGTTTAAGCTTTTTTAATTGAGTTTAAACTATTTTCAAGTGAGTTTAAACTATTTTCAATGAGTTTAAACTATTTTCAAGTGAGTTTAAACTATTTTCATTGAGTTTAAGCTATTTTTAATTGAGTTTAAATTATTTTAATTGAATTAAAACTATTTTTAAGTAAGTTTAAACTTATTTAATTAAGTTTAAGCTTTTTTAATTGAGTTTAAACTATTTTCAAGTGAGTTTAAACTATTTTCAATGAGTTTAAACTATTTTCAAGTGAGTTTAAACTATTTTCATTGAGTTTAAGCTATTTTTAATTGAGTTTAAATTATTTTAATTGAGTTAAAACTATTTTTAAGTAAGTTTAAACTAATTTCAAGTGAGTTTAAACTATTTTCATTGAGTTTAAACTAATTTCAAGTGAGTTTAAACTATTTTCATTGAGTTTAAACTATTTTCAAGTGAGTTTAAACTATTTTAATTGAGTTTAAACTATTTTCAAGTGAGTTTAAACTATTTTCAATGAGTTTAAACTATTTTCAAGTGAGTTTAAACTATTTTTAAATAAGTTTAAACTATTTTAAGTTAGTTTACACCATTTTAATTAAGTTTAAACTATTTTAAGTAAGTTTAAACTTTTCTAAGTGAGTTTAAACTACTTTAAGTGAGTTTAAACTTTTTTTAGTGAGTTTAAACTATTTTTAAATAAGTTTAAACTATATTTAAGTTTGTGTTAAATTATTTTAAGTGAGTTTAAACTATTTTTAATTTGTTTTGTTTGTTTTGTATTCTTTTAAATTCACGTGAAATAATAAGAGTTTATACCTTTCACATCCTGCATCAAGTAACGCGAGCCATAGCTTGAGAAACACCCTCGCACTTGCTCCTCTCCTTCCCCCCCCCCCCATCCCTTTCGAGAGAAAGAGATTTAAATCTTTGTTTTTGAGGAAATAAAGAAGAAAAGTTTTCCATAAGAGAAGCAATTAATACGAAGATCAGTTAAGAGAGAGGTCAGAGGTCACTTAGAGAGAAGTGGACGCGTGATAGAGAACTATTGATTTCATCCGGAGTGCATTTCCATTTGATAGCGGATGACGTAATAGAGCGTAGGCGGAGGAGGAGGAAGAGAAGAGGTCAAAGGGTAAACTTGAACTTCAATTGGAGATTCATGAAGGATGTGTGTGTGCTCTTTGACCCCCCCCTCCCCTCCCGCTATAAGCAATAAAAAATGTAGTATTTTAAGCATTTGACGTCACTTCCGGTACAAGGCTCAAGCGCATTTTGATGAGGAACAAGATGGAAATCAATAATAATTATTAAGAAACTTCCTTCTTACATTTCAATGAAAACATTATCCTAAAATATCTCTTTCTCTCTCTGATTGGTTTAATTATTATCATAGGAAGTCAATGTGAATTGGTATAAACAAATTTAATTTTAATCTCACTCTTATTCCATCACTCTCTCCACCGGACAACTCTCTCAAATTTTTTTCTTCTTCTTCAGTCATGTTATTCAGGTAAACTAAATTCACTCAAGTTTTATTTTTAAGATTCAATAATATTTAAATTTTTTTTTTAATGCAAAATTTTCCTTTTTCAATACCGGTAACAAAAATTTTTTTTTAAAAAAAAAAAAATAAAAAAATAAAAAAAATTATTTTATTTAAAAAAAAAAAAAAAAAATTAATAAATAAATTTAAAAAAAAATTTTTTTTTTGTTTTAAATTTATAAAAGAAAAATTTTCAAATATTTTTATTTAAAACTTTTAAATCAATTCTATTTTCTTTTATTTTTTTTGTTTTTTTTTGTTTTTTAAAAAAAATGTTAAGAAAATTTTTATATACTTTTCTTTAGAACTTCAAATCAAAAAAATAAATAAATAAATAAAAAAAAAAATAAATAAATAAATAAAAAAAAAAAATTAATAAAAAAAAAAAAAATTGTCAAATATTTTTTCAGTTGTAATTTTCAACTCTTTAATTTCATCATTTTAATCTTGCATTTTGCCTCATCTACTTCTTTTGAGAAGGAAAATGTAAGTTAATAAATTAATTAAAAAATTGATTTTAACTAAAATTTTGCTTTCTTTAAAAAAAAAAAAAAAAAATGATTTAGGTGAAGCCTTTGTCGCCAAGGGATTTAAATAAGTAAGAGACTCAAGTGCCAATATTTTTTTTTTAAAAATAAAATTTTAATAAATAATTATTATTAATTAATTAAAAATAAAAAAAAAATTGTACTATTTTATTTTTTTTTTTTTTTAGTAATTTTATAAAAATCGGAGAAAAGTTCGAAAATGTTGATAAAAAGTTTGAACAATTATTGAATTCATCTGCGGGACACCGTGTAAAATTTAAATTCCTATTCAATATAATTATTATTATAATGTTTTTTTTTTTTTTTTTTTTTTTTTTATAGGCGTTTGATGCAGTGCACGAAATTATTACCAATTTCACGCGGGCAATTATCAGCTCGAACAAAAAACTCGAAGACAAATTCAATGAAATGGAGATGAAATTTGAGGAAAAATTCAACCAATTGTCCCATTCGCTGAACGCCAGAGGAGGAGGAGGAGAAATTAAGCCGAATGCTAATAATAATTTACCACCAACCAACATTTGCAAAAATATTAATTATTCAAGCGTTGAACACGGACAAAATAGGTAACCAAAAAATTAATTAATTAATTAATTTTAAAGAAAATTTTTTTTGAAAATTGGCACTTTCATCCTTTTTTTTAAATTCTACTCTTCAATAATATTAAAGCTCATTGAATCTTTGCGACCATGACTATTGTCAATACGGAGGAACGTGTATAATCAGTTCAACCGGAAATGACTACGCCTGCATTTGCCCGCAAATAAGGAGCGGATTGCACTGCCAAGGTAAAAAACAAAACTCTATATAATATACACGTTAGACTTTAAATTATACAGTAAAGTGTTTTTTTTCATAATTAAAGATGTTAAGTGCACAGTGGAGAACCGATGTTGGCGGCTAAATGACACCCTGTATCTGGCGTTCCAAACTGGTTTAAAATGGCCCGAGGCTAGGCTCAAGTGCGAAGACGAGGGCATGGCCTTGGCTATGCCCAAAGACGAGGAGACGACCCAATTCCTGGTTAAACAGTACAGACCTTATTTTACAACCTTGTGGCTGGGGCTGAAGTCTGTTAGATATGGAAGAGGGTGGTTTTGGGTGGACGGAAGTGCAGTCGGAAGTTACACCGGAGGATGGACAGACATGAAAAATCAAACTGGTCCCAAGTTCGGTACATTGTATACGCGCAGTGGAGCGAGCCAGATGTGGACTTATGTTAACGCTAGTAGTACCGGTACCAACTATCCTCTTTGTCAAATGCTGCTTTTTAACTAATTAATTAATTAAAGAAATAAAATTATTGTCGGTTAATGAATAATTAAAAAAAAAAAAAAAAAAAGATAAAAACAGCGGAAAAAACGATGTAAAAAAAAAATAAAGATAAAAACAGCAGAAAAAATAATGTAAGAAAAATTCAATGATAAAGACAGCAGAAAAAATAATTTTTTTAAAAAAAAAAAAGATAAAAACAGCGGAAAAAACGATGTAAAAAAAAAGTAAAGATAAAAACAGCAGAAAAAGTAATGTAAAAAAAAATTAAATGATAAAGACAGCAGAAAAAATACTTTAAAAAGAAAAATAAAGATAAAAACAGCAGAATAAAATTATAAATGTAAAAAAAAATTAATGATAAAGAGAGCAGAAAAAATAATTAAAAAAAAAAAGAAGATAAAAACAGTACATAAAAATAATTAAGGAAAAAAACACAACCAAAAAAAATTTTTTAATTAAAAAAAAAAAATATAAGTTAATTAAGAAATGAGTTGTGATTGGATGGAGAATAATTAGTAGAGTTGATAAATGGAAATGTTAATCAGATAATAATAATAGTAATTATTATCCAACTCAATTTTACTTTTAATATTAATATTATTATTAATTTCCAATTTGAACAACAGAAATGCGGCAACTGTTTGATACCGGCAGCGCCACCGGTGTAATCTAAATTAATCGATAGTATCGCCATTCGATAATCGATTAGCTTTTAAAACTCATTATAAATTTATATTTTTATATTACGTGAATAGAATGTCTTCGATATTTACCATCAAACTGGGATAGTTTTAAGATTAAATTTACGCGTGTGGCTGCTACCAAACAGAACAGTACCCTGAAATGTGTAAAGAAATTTTTAAAATAGCGGTGTTCGGGTTTTTTTTTTTCCTTAATAGAGGCTCACTCCGTAGGCTGAAATTAGAAAAGAGCGCTTCGTAGGCTGAAACCGGATTTTCCTATCTGTAGCAGCAGCAGTAGACGAAACGAACGTTTTTCAACTTTTCTCATCTTAAATTTTTACGTATTAAAGGAGAGAGTCGTTTATAATTTTAACAACAACAACAACAACAATAAGGTAGCGAAATATCAACGAAGATTATAATGAAAAGGTAACGATTGAGATTGTGAAGTTTAAAGTATTAATGAATATTTAATGTTCTAATGTTGATTATGCGTTCGAACGTCCGACGACGGCACTCAACAGGTTGTTCTCAGAGGAGCGTTATCTCTATAAATACAAGTAGCCTACTGGTATTTAATTTCATGTTTGTATAGGGAATGTTTTATTAACGTGTTATTAATATAGCTTAAACGTTTACACGTCGATTAAGGCTGAGCTTCCCCGATGAAGATCCCCCCGAAAGTATGTTTTTGTTTTGTAAAGAGGCGAAGACTTTGTAGCTGTGAAAGCTGAGCAGATGGAATTTCGGAGTCTCACGTCGTGTGAAAGCGAGAGATCTACCTGGTAATTTATACGTGCTAACCCTATAGCTTCGTAACGTACAGTTTAAAAGTAACATTTTTGTAGGAAAAAGCTTGAGGAGAAAGTCGAGACGTTAAAACTTCTTCTCGAAACCGTGAAGAAAGGAGATGGAGCCTCAAGTTTTACCACTGTAGGAAATTAATGTCGCGACCAAAATCAAGAATTTTGGGAAACTTCCCAACAGCAGCAGCGCGAGAGTAAAGTAGTCTCTGATCTTTTGATCAGTCCGTAATTATTATCAATTAATCTCTTTTTTAATTACCTATTTCAGGTGCTGGAACGGGTTCACTCTCTCGAGTACATTTTCGAACTCGAGTTGAGCCTCCAAATATGACTCGTGATTCTGCACGTACGAAGTAACAGTTTTTGGGTATAGTAATTTATTCTATATTGTGTGTATTCTTATTTTATTTCTTCACCGAATAGGAGATGTTGAACGGGAGATCAAGTCGAGGTAACGATGAAAAAAAAAAAGGGGAGTCTCAACTTTTCGAAACAAAGTCTCGAGACTTTACCGCGCAACTTCCATCATTCACGAGTAGAACTAAGTATCTTTCTTCGAGAATACTAAATTATGTTTGGTAAAATATTACTAAGATTGTTCTTTTTCCCCTACCATTAAGGTAAACATACTCTCGAGAATGTCAATTCCTGCGAGGATAATATTTCTGGGGGCTGCTGGAGACTCGTGGAGTGGAGAGTGAAGGATCATCAGTTTCGATATAATGCTTGGCGAGATACTTCTTCGAGTACAGTATAATATACGTTTTATAAAAGTTAAGATGGAAATTTAGAAAGTAAGAATTGTTTATTATTTTAGATAAAACACTGCGTTTTCTGCGTGCAGGAAGATTAAAGCACACGCGGAGTCTGCTTAAAGTTGGAGCTGTCGAGAGTCACGATGAATGTTAAAGAGTTGGATCAACTTGCGCTCCCAGAAGACCAGGAAAAGATGAAGCGGGAGGGAGTTTTGAATGTGAGAACTCTTTTATAGTTCCAGGTTAACCAGGCCGGGGGTTGGCTTCTGGGAACCTCGGAAATGTATCGTTTGAGGCAAGTATTTTTATAGAGCTGAGATGTACTTGATCAGAGGAGATTAACGTTCTATAATTATTGAACGGGTGCGGTTTTATTTCGTCTACATCTCTTTAGACTGTCGATCTAATGCCAGGCGAATGGAGAGAATAAAACCGGACCACACATTTGTTTTAATAAATAATAAGAGTGAACGGTAATTAAGGTAATTTGAATGGTGCGGTTATATTCCGATCACATTTACATTAGAATTCTATAGGTTTTCGTAGCGCGTTAGTGGAATAAAAACCCGCACCACTCCAATTTTATAATTACGGGATGAATTTTTACAGATATAATTAAGAAATAATTTAATTATGTAATTTTAGAATTATTTTTTTTTGATTAAATAAAAGTTATTATTTTTTTTTTATACCGATTACAGTATATTTTTTCGTCATTTTTATTGTATTTTAATAAAGCGTTCACGCGAGACCAACGTTGATCAACTCTTATCACCGCGTGTGTTGATGACGTGGAGCTTACATTTCGAACGCTGCCTCGTATTGCTCCAACGTATAGAAAAAAAAAAGGCGCTCTCCATTACGGCAATGGTAAGCGGCGTTCAAACAGTGCGCCTTACGTCATCAATACCTATTTTTTTTCAAAGACGTCATCGCGGTAAAATAAGTTATGACGTCACGTTAAAATAATTACACGAATTTATAAGAATTAAGTCTTATCAAAAAAACTGTTAATTAATTTAATTAATATTATTTAAATAAGTATTTATTATTTTAATTTTTAATTAATACAATCGATTAATTTACGAGAATTAAAAATAATCGCGCATGCGCAATATCATTCTTCACCGAATTCGGCGTCCTTTTCGTTTCCGCGCTTTTTTTTTTCTCGCTTATGTAATGGAATTTCAAAGCGATTGTCAACTAATTTTCCGGCCGCTTTCTCATGGATTAATTAATTATCTGTCGGTGATGACGTTTAATAAGCCGGATATTATTTGGATCTCGCGGTGTGGAAAATACGGCGTGTGAATGAGTGAGCGGTTGACGTACGTAGGCTTACCGCGTACTCGATCGCCGATTTCAACCATTTTCTGTAACGGATTCTATAAAACTTTGGAAATTTGTGAATGAAATTTTGATGGAGAAGTGGATAAAGACCAATTCCGAGTCGTTTTTCATACACACGGTAAGCCCATTTTTAAATTATATTTCGATTGTACTCGTATAGCGCTTCGTATGAAATTTTGAGAATCGCCGAAATCGCGTAGTTGACAGCGTTGTCAATCGACGCCCGCTTGTTTTTTGAATCTAGGGAAAAATTCCCCATTTCGTATTAAAATAATTATTATTATTAGTTTTTTATGGAAAAAATAAAATAAAGTGTGGTGCATAATTATTTTAAAAATTAAAAGAAAAAAAAAATGAAATTTTGAGGAAAAAAAAAAAAAAGAAAAAAATTTTTCGAAAAAACAAAAAAAAAAAAAAAACGAGAAAAAAATTTTTCGAAAAAAAAAAAATTAAAATTTCTAGAAAAAAAGTTGAAATTTTTTTGATAAAATTATAGTGTTTAATAATTAATGTATTTAGAAAAGAAACGTTTAAATTAAAAAAAAAATGAATAAAATTTGCTAGTAAAATGCTTGTTACTCGCATTTTGGACGCCCCTCACCATTGGCTCAATGCTCAGCGACATCCCGTTCTTATAGCTGGTAGCATAGGCAGGGGATATTCATAAAGTAAGCGCACTCGTCAACGATAACTTTCCGAACGCAGCCTACTACTGCTCTCGTGTATAGGAAAGTGATAGCGCTATGCATTGCGGCAATGGTAGGCAGCGTTCGCGAAGTAAGTGCATTTTTTTTTCTAATGGAGAAAACCCTCTAAAATCGAATTTTATTTTCCGAGTGGGAATTACCGAAAGTTAATTGACTTATTAATTAATTTGTAAATTAATGTACCGAGTGAGATAGAGAGAGAGGTGAGCGAGTCCGTTGTAAACAAGCGATTAACATTGAAAGGAATTCGTCCTTGCCTACGGCGCTCATCGCGTGTCAATGGCTTTTTTTTTTTTTTTTTTGGCGCTATTTTTTTTTTTTTTTTATTTTATTTTCGATATTAAAAAAAATGAAAGCGATAAAATTTTGGACCGAGATGGTGAAAATCGTTCAATTTACGTGAAATCGTTCAATTTAAGAGAAATTGTTAAATTTAAGTGAAATCGTTCAATTTAAGTGAAATCGTTCAATTCAAGAGAAATCGTTCAATTCAAAAGAAATCGTTCAATTTAAGTGAAATCGTTCAATTTAAGTGAAATCGATCAGTTATATTGAGAAATCGTTCAATTTAAGAGAAATTGTTAAATTTAAGTGAAATCGTTCAATTTAAGTGAAATCGTTCAATTTAAGAGAAATTGTTCAATTCAAGAGAAATCGTTCAATGTAAGTGAAATCGATCAGTTATATTGAGAAAATTCCTTCAATTTAAGTGAAATCGATCAGTTATATTGAAAAATCGTTCAATTTAAGTGAAATCGATCAGTTATATTGAAAAATCGTTCAATTTAAGTGAAGTCGATCAATTATATTGAGAAATCGTTCAATTTAAGTGAAATCGATCAGTTATATTGAAAAATCGTTCAATTTAAGTGAAATCGATCAGTTATATTGAGAAATCGTTCAATTTAAGTGAAATCGATCAGTTATATTGAGAAATCGTTCAATTTAAGTGAAATCGTTCAGTTTAAGTGAAATCGTTCAATTCAAGAGAAATCGTTCAATTTAAGTGAAATCGCTCAATTCAAGAGAAATCGTTCAATTCAAGAGAAATCGTTCAATTCAAGAGAAATCGTTCAATTTAAGTGAAATCGTTCAATTCAAGAGAAATCGTTCAATTCAAGAGAAATCGTTCAATTTAAGTGAAATCAATCAGTTATATTGAGAAATCGTTCAATTTAAGTGAAATCGTTCAATTCAAGAGAAATCGTTCAATTCAAGAGAAATCGTTCAATTCAAGAGAAATCGTTCAATTCAAGAGAAATCGTTCAATTTAAGTGAAATCGATCAGTTATTTTGAGAAACTGTCTGGTTAGATTAACTAGTCCGGTTTTTTCCCTTGCATCGATTTGTATTATTTTGCAATAGAAACCCTATGTTAATCTATGGAGCGGTGGACGGAATAAAACCGCACTGTTGAAATCGCATTGAAACGTATTCGCTCTAAACGTTAAACGCACTGGTTCGTTTTTTATCTTTCCACTTTCCATTGGTTTACTATAGAAAGTCAATATAAAGTCTATGGAGAAGTGGACGGAATTAAACCGGACTATTTAAATTTTATTAGACCCGATTCATTTATATGTTAAATTTTTGGAACGCGTTGGGTATGGAAATATTGATGACGCGTTTCCATAGCAACCGAAACTAAGTCGATGAGAGATAATAAAAATTTGACCAATTGGCTGGACGAGTGACCGCGGAGTCAAGGTCGGTCGACTACCGTTAGCTGTCAATCATTTGGCAAAAATCATCGTAATTGAAACGATGACGTCACAGAAGAAAAAAAAACATCCGCAAAATTCCACTGGTCTACATTTTTTTCTTAAGTGCTTTTCGCCATTTTTTTTTTTTTTTTTAAATTAAAATGTAAATTTTAAAATTCTTTAAAAAAAAAAAAAAAATTCAAAAAAAAAAAAAAAATGGCGCCGAGGAAATTGCGAAATTTTAATAACGATCCAATTAAATTGTCCGAGAGGTCAAAAATCGAACGCCACGCCCCCTGCTCTCAACCTTTGACGTCAACGATTGAGACAAATAATTATTTTGATAAGGTTCAGAGATCTTTCGCCGTGAAATTCGAATTAAAAAAAAAAAAAAATGAGGTCAAGTGACTTTAGTCGCCAGTTTTCAAGTTTTAGTCGCCAATAATAGAAATTAACATCGAAGTCTATGGAAAATAACGGTTTGCCGTATACTGAGCGGAGATGACGTAAGCGCTCACTTTTATTCCTATTCGAAGACTGGGAATGCGTTTTGGTTGACGTAAATAGGGAAACAATGCTAATTCAATAGTACGGATTATTTCCATCCACTCTGCCATAGACTTTAATGTGTTTTCTTTAGCTACCCGTACGTATACATAGATAAAAATCCGTACCAGTTTTTTGACTGACGAGTGAATAGGGAAATAACGTTTTTTGAATAGTACGGTTTTATTCCGTCCACATCTTCATAGACCAGCACTGCTTTGCACTGTGAATGGTGGAATTAAACCGGACTACATTTATTTAGACGCAGAAGTGAATGGGTTGTAAGGTTAATCGAATGAGTACGGTTTATTTCCGTTCACTTTTTCATTGACTTGAACCCGATAGCATTACGAATGGGTATAAAAATCCCGGACCGATTTAATTTAAGGCGAGGGTGCGGGGGTTCCCCTAGCAACCCGAGATTGACCTTAAGAGAGATCAAATCGCGGATGGCGATTTGCATGCTAATCGGAAGTTGCCGATTAATAGTGACGTCAATGTAGGTCAATTAAATTAAAAACTAAAATCGGAAGGTGTCGTTCGCTTAATTAGAATTAATTTTGATTTTGATTTTTAGTTGCCGGAGTTTGCGTAGACAGTGAAGTGAGTGAGCAGTGTGGACGTCGAGTGACCAATGGATTATTACGCGCTGTTTCGCTCGGGACCGGAAGTCCACTTGCTGAGGTAATTCCGATTTTTTTTTCTAATGGTATTTTTCGTCTCTTTGTACAATTTTTTTCAATTGTTTTGATCCAAAAAAGTTCCATCGTTTTATGTGAAATTTCGTTTTGAGTAAAAAAATTTCGTTTCAAGTAAAAATTTTGTTTCAAGTAAAAATTTAGTTTCAAGTAAAAGTTTCGTTTCAAGTAAAAATTTCGTTTCAAGTAAAAATTTAGTTTCGAGTTAAAATTTAGCTTCAAGTTAAAATTTCGTTTCAAGTTAAAATTTAGTTTCGAGTAAAAATTTAGTTTCAAGTAAAAATTTAGTTTTAAGTAAAAATTTCGTTTCAAGTAAAAATTTCGTTTCAAGTAAAAATTTAGTTTTAAGTAAAAATTTCGTTTCAAGTAAAAATTTCGTTTCAAGTAAAAATTTTGTTTCAAGTAAAAATTTAGTTTCAAGTAAAAATTTAGTTTCAAGTAAAAATTTAGTTTCAAGTAAAACTTTCGTTTCAAGTAAAACTTTCGTTCCAAGTAAAACTTTCGTTTCAAGTAAAAATTTGATTTCAAGTAAAAATTTCGTTTCAAGTAAAAATTTCGTTCCAAGTAAAAATTTCGTTACAAGTAAAAATTTAGTTTCAAGTAAAAATTTCGTTTCAAGTAAAAATTTCGTTTCAAGTAAAAATTTCGTTTCAAGTAAAAATTTAGTTTCAAGTAACAATTTAGTTTCAAGTAAAAATTTAGTTTCAAGTAAAAATTTTGTTTCAAGTAAAAATTTAGTTTCAAGTAAAAATTTAGTTTC
>JAQGAZ010003344.1:0-12157 GCA_034692225.1 Polydesmus complanatus
CGTGCGCGTAGAGTGCGTGCGCGTAGAGTGCGTGCGCGTAGAGTGCGTGCGCGTAGAGTGCGTGCGCGTAGAGTGCGTGCGCGTAGAGTGCGTGCGCGTAGAGTGCGTGCGCGTAGAGTGCGTGCGCGTAGAGTGCGTGCGCGTAGAGTGCGTGCGCGTAGAGTGCGTGCGCGTAGAGTGCGTGCGCGTAGAGTGCGTGCGCGTAGAGTGCGCATGCGTTGAGGGCGTATGCTTAAAGTGAGTGCGTGTAAAGTGCACATGTGTGCCAGGTTAGGGACATGCGTTCCTAGCATTGGCGCACGTGAGTATTTACACCTGGTCACAAACCCACTCTCCAAAACAAAAAAAAAATTAGCAGCATAGGGTTTTTATTGTAGTTGTTCCCCTAAATGGAGGAATAGATTCCTCCATTGAGCTTGTACGTTGAACGTTCATCGATATCATTTCGGCATCCTTCCATTGAAAGAGAAAAGTAACCCCGAATCATGCTTACTTTTCTATCTCAATGGCGGCAGAGGTCTCACCATGGAAGCCTATGGAGAATTTCGTCCACCATTGAAGATGAAAAGTAAGCACAAATCGTGCTTACTTTTCTATCACAATGGAAGAATAGGTTGTTGACCGATAGTTATTATGATTTTAATCAACTGAGTCAAGTTGCACTGATATTGAATGCAATGAATTATGTGAATTGTGGATGGCTCAGTTGGTAACGATTCTAACTAAGATGCGAAAGATAATGGTTCAAACCTCAAAGGTGGATAAAATTTTTATTGTAAAAAATTAGACAATTACATTGTAAAAAAAAAAAAAAAAATACATTGTCACTCACTCACTCCTTCAGATACTGATATACGGTCAGGTGAAGCTAATAAAAGCGTATTAAAAATCATCTTTTTGTTTCTGAAAAGAAAACCTGAACAGCGAACAAAAAAATTGTTTTTAATTTTAAAATTATTAATGCAATAATTTAATAGCTGAAACAATTACAAATTTTTGCATATTCATCTAATAATAAATAAAAAATTATAACACCTGTAACGGGTTGTTCTGTCAAGAGGTGTCGACTCGAAGAGATCCACACGTTGGCAAAGGAAACCGTACAATAATTGAATTCAGACCTTGGTTGACAAGAGCGATCGATGAGTTAGCGAGTCGCAAATAGGGCGAGTACGATCTTTTTGGGTAGCTTTGGTTAGGTCTTGTGACTTCACCGACGGCGGACCAATTTGAAAGTACAGTATAAATACTCTCGGTGGCTCGTTAGTCTTTGGCGGCTACTTCTTCTTGAAGGACGGCAGAACGATGTTCCCTTGGTTTCGCGAAAGCGAATAACTCAGGCAAATGGCTTTTAAGTTTCACAACTCTTAGTTTATATCACTTGATATAGAAATCAACCATCCGCTTGGTTGTATCAAAAGAGAGTATTTTTTTATTTGCAAAATGTTTCAACTTATACAGTATACTATTTACAAGAATAAACTTTGGTATGAACAATGGCAAATAAACTCTTAATTAATTACATTCAGTTTTAGTAATTGATATAAATTGTATATTCGTTTTTCGCGATCAATACAAATTATTTATTCAATCTTACGCATCGTGAAAAGTTAATTTAATTAGTTTATTGGACTTGTGTCCAGCGCCTATTCGTTTGCCCACTAATTAACATAAAATTTAACTAACTTAATTTACATTTAACTATATTTAGCGGTCGCGAAGTCCACATATCGCTACACACCATAATAATTATGTTGAGGAAGTGCCCCCCCCCCCAACCCCAGAGAATCAGTTTGGATTTCGAAGTGTCCGTTCTTGCCCTTCATGTTTGAATGTCTCATTCAATAATTTCCACAGTGACTTTATAGTAGAGAGTGTCGTTGTAAATAAAATTGTCTATTTCCGCCTTACTCCACATGTTAAAAATGTCGCCAAATATGGTTTTGCTTTTTTTAATTTTGCTGATGTTTTGCATGGGTTGAGTGGGATGGAAAATGGTCACGGTGGACTTGTGAACAAAAGAGTCATCATGGTTCTGGTCATAGAGACCATTTCAAGTAGATTATTCGTACACTCAGTCCTTTGTTTTCATATTCATCGTATCCGTTTAAATACAATTGTACTTGAGCCCTGCGTCCATTTAGACTGGTGTAAAAATAAGGACTTGAAAGAAACTTTATAAAACCACCAATTTCCATCTGTTTCCTATTTTGAAAATCATCAATGGCCCAAGTTAATAATCCGTTGTGCGAAAACACCGATTGAGCCACTTCTGGCATTTTTACGTAAATATCTATTACCCATTTATCATCCACGGTGTGCACCGAAGAATTTAGAAGGTTTTTATTCACCTCTCCTATTGGGTAATAACTGTTAAATTCGAATTTATTTTTATAATTAAGAAATGTAGTCGATTTAATAAAGCCTTTGCGATTTTTTTCTTTGCTTTGGTCCTTTAAAATGAAAGAAATTTGCGGAGGGGGTATTGCTCGTAATTCTTCTTCTGCGATGAATTATTTATTTAAATGGTTATAAGACAATAGACTATACACTCTTTCGCTATGAAGTTTAATCTTGACTTGAGCCCCAAATGGATATCCAGTTAAAGGGAACACTTCACTTAGCAACTCTTTTTTCTCACTTTCATTTATAAAACTCGTAATATGGCTGACAATCCAAGTAAAGTCGGGTTTTTCTTTGGAATGGTCGCTTACTCTTTGAAGGTGTTTAAACTGCAATTATTGTTGAATTTTTTTTAAAAAAATTTAGTTTTCCCTTTTAATTGTTTAAGTGTCAATTTTAAACATACCGTAAGCTAAAAATGTGCTTACTTCCGGTTTTATGATACAGTTGTAAACTTCCTGCGCTGGTGAGGGACTTTCTTTCATTCTCAAGGTACTCGCTTTCGTTTCATTCAATTTCTGTATAATTTTAAGTGTTACAATGAAATAATCTTCAGCGTGATTTTAATTAAGAGATAATTTCACCTTTTTTTGCGTTATTTTTGTGAAATATGACTTAATTCCTATTTTTATTTACTTCTTTCTCTTATAACGAGGTCTCTCTTCGTGCTCCCTGCGGTAGTCGATCTACTTGAAGTTTTCACAGTAACAACTCACTAATTCGGTTACGAAGCCATTTCTAAAGACACGTTTTCGATGTGATAACTTTTAGTAATCATATCTTATTTCAGGCATTTTGAAACTTATGTCATCTCATTTTCCAGATAAAATTATTGAAGTGGAATTATAATACTTATCATGAAGTCATTTAGCACTAATAAACAGGCAAAGTTTGAAACTTAGAAATGATGAAGGCTATTGGTAGCTCTCACTTTACTCTAATACATTTTAAGAAAATTATTCAAAAACTTAAACAATAATTATTCTAATACACATTCCTCTAATTAACTAAAATAAAATTAATTAATAAAATCAAAAATATTAAGGTTGAGATCATAGGCTATGTGTTTTCAAGATTTGATAAAAATTGTTATCTTTTTTTTTTTTGAAAACAAATAATTTAATGATTAATTAATTTATTTAATTTCGTGACTGACTAATTTATCTATTTAACCTCGTGTTCGAATACATGTATTTGTTTTTTTGCGAGGGTTTAGAACATTTATTTAGTTTTTGATTAATAAAAATTATTGATTTTTTTAATTTTCTTTTTGCACATATAGTAGATTCAATGACATGTTTCTCCGCAAATGTTTAACATTCTTTTTGTTACAATTTGAAGGTTTATTTTAAGGGTGATATTGCATTTAAACAAAAGTATAACCTGTATTCGTTTTTTCAATGAATGTGAACATGAAATAGCGGAGGTTTTTAAAAAAATACTAGCAAATCTAAAATTTTAAACTGTCAAATAGACCAACACAGAAAAAGGTTTTCTGTTAAGAAAAATACAGTAATTTTTTTTTGTCATTTAAAAAAATCTAAATTCTAAAATTATTAACAATAATATTATTCTTATTCATTTCTACGGCACTGTTCAATAATTGTGTTGAATTGGTTTTTTTTGCACATGAAGAGAATTTAATTTGGCAATTTAGTATTGCAAGTTTGCATGTCTTGAGAATTTAATATCGTTTAGTCTTGTTGAGAAATTAATCTCGTTTAGACTATGTTTAATGTAGAATAAGAGCTTATGAGTGTGATGAAGGCCTTAATCAATAATCATTCTCAGCCTTCTTTAGACTCAAACCTCTATTGAGTGAGCCATGATAACGTCATGTAAAAAGGATAATTTGGATTTTTCAATATTTATTTGAAAATTTTGGATTAAATAAATATATGTTTGTGGGAATAATTTTGTTTAGTGTTAATTATGTCTACGCGCTGCTTTTGTGATTTAAAACTATTCCATGAATTAGCTTCGCCGTGAAACACCTGCTCCTTGAGGACTCTATCCGCTGTTTAGGACACTCAGAACGTACAACACCCGGCGGTGTTTAAAAGAAGGATCGATATCTATAAACTTCTAGTATTGGGATTTGTACAAGTGGAGTTGCTCAAAATTAACTTCTAGAAGAGAGGGTTCATGAAAATCATCACCTGATTATTATCTAGAAGTCAGTTGTAAGTGGAGGAGTAACATTAAATTTATTTAAAAGTTACATTAGGAAAAGCAAATTATTATAGAAATGTACAATAGAAATGCAAAAGTTTCAGTAATAATACTGCTTTATGTTTGTAATTTTTTTTTATAATACACCGTAAGTTTATGACAACAAAAATAAAATTAATTTCAAAACGTTAACAATGCTTGTGCATAGAAAACATACTGTAAGATACAATCGAAAAAATATCATACTTTGTCTTAGTTTGAAACGCTTGTATTTCTGTAGGCTTTAGCACATTTTGAAAACCACTTAAATAAAGCAAAGTCATTGGAATTCTTGCAAGAATGTTTTTTTCAAACTCCTGTAAAAAAAATGCATTTTTGCGGGTGCCTGGTTTGCAAACTAAGACTTCGGTATTATTAACTGACAAATATTGTTTATGACTAATATGACATTTTATCACAACAGTCACGCAAATTTACTGATCATGCAAATGAATTCAATATTTAATTATTTTTGTTTTATCGCGTCCTAAGCGGACAAATAGGCCAAAACAAGAGAAATGAATCTTTAATAAAATGTTCATTAAAAAAAAGCATTATTAACAAAAGTTTAAATATTGTAATCCATATTTACTATAATTAATAGGACGTAGATAACGTTTTATATGCTGACACGGCTTCATGCATTTACATGACATTGCAATATTTGCGACATTGATAATAATTTACATTTAACTACGATACAGTATGTCGTAACTGTCGTTTATCAACAATTAAATACAAATTAAATATATGAGTGGAAAGATTTTACACAAACGTTCACCATTGTCATTAGCTCGTAATTTGTTTATTTAATCTTCTCCGTCTCTATTGAATCGCTTTTGTTGCAAAAACGAAATCGCCAGTGCCAGTAGATTAACACTTGAATCTCGTATCAATAAAACGCTACTTTAATTACCATGAGGATTAATCCGCCTATTTTCCGCCACTGGGACACGTTATCCAAGTCAGACATACAATGGGATTGATCGCTGAACATAACTTGACTTCCACTTGCTTTGAAACACGTTAATTTCGCAGTTATGATTTGCCTTTGCTGGAATTCGATAACTTGTTCAGCAAAGCTACAATTGCAAGTTAACTTATTGTCCTCTAAATACCCGTTTTTCAAGTGTTGCAACTCTTTCAATTAAGCTAGCTGAAGCTCTACCAGTTGATTGTATCGTAAATTAAGATACTGCAGGTTTTTTAATAGGGCGAACACTTGGTGAGGCAAATATGTTAAAGAGTTGTTGGACAGATCGAGACGAGTCAATTGGATCAGTTGGTTCAAAGATTCCGGTGATAAGGTGTTTAGATTGTTACACGCCAGATTTAAAATTTGTAAGTGTTTTAGATTATCTAGCGCTTTTTGTGGTATTTCATAAATGTTGGAATTATTCAGGTACAATTGCGTAACGTTGGCGTATGCGGCGAAATCGCCGTCGTTGATGGAGGAGAAGTTATTTCCGTTGAGGCGTACCACCATTGCGTTTCCGATTTCTTTAGGAATCATTTTGATGTTTGTGCATTGAACTTGGAACTTCCCATTGACGTAATTGCACGTGCAGCCAGCCTCGCATTGCGTACCGAAATAGTCATTATCGCATACTTTATTTCGCACGTTACTCCGCGAGCAAATATCGCTCAAGGGTAAAAATCGCAGAATTTTGGATGCAGTATCTGCATCGTGTGCGCACGTTAAAGCATTTAAATTTTTAATGGAATTTCTCGCCATTTGTAAATGCGTGTTTTTTGCGCAATAAAATGCATCCTGCAACCAAGCATTATCACAATTTTCGCATCGCAATAGATTCTGTTTAAAGACGTAGTTAATGGTTTTGTTGGGACTAGTGAGAATATTCTTATAAATAATTGCAAAAAATAAATTATTTGTCAAAATAACGTCGGTTAAATTGACGGCGTCGTTATGGAATAAGGCTTGGTATTCAGGATGGAAAGAAAAAGTTACAAAGAAATTGTCGCAAAGGTCCAGTATTGTGACTGAAGGCGGAATGCATATATTTTCAAATTTTGGTATCCTAATTTTGCTTAATCTGAGTTCAGTCAAAGATTGCATTCTGTTTCTTAAATGTTTAACGCAATTGTCAGTATCTAAATATTTTATTCTACTACTAAATTTAAGGGTTAACTTTTTTAAAGACTGCGGGAATTGGGAGAAGGATAAATTGGTTAAAACATTGCCACTTAAGTCTAATGTTTCAATTTTTGTTCTCACAAAAACATTGTTTAAATCTGCTATCATATAGTCGGCTAAATTTTGAGATAATATGTTAGTGGCATCAAATGTGCCGGCGTCAATTTGTTTGATTTGTTCTAAATCGCTGAGCATAGGTACATTAAGAAACGTGGACGCACTTAAGGAATTAATTATGTTATCTTTCAGTAAAAGCTCTACTAACTGTTTTAAATAGTTTATATTAGGAACTTGGCTCATTGAATTTGTGTTCAAATTTAAATATTCCAATCGCAGATTTCCCTCAAATACCTCGTTGCCCAAACGAATTATGTTGTTGTTAGATAAACTCAACATTTTTAATTCTTTCAGTTTGCCTAAAGCAGTTTCGCTTTTACTTTTCAGAGTATTGAAATTTAAAAATAACCATTTCAGTTTGGGTAAGAATAAAATAGTGTCCAACGTTGTCAACTTATTTGACATAATATTTAGATATTCAAGATTGCTTAGATAATTAATGTTGTCGTTAATAATATCGATTGAATTGTTTTCTAAATTGAGGCAGCGCAATTTACTCAGCGGTGCTAATGAATTCCACACATCACCAGTGAATTCGTTATGGGACAGCTCTACTATTTCTAAATTTTGGTTGTTTTCGAATATTTTGTTGGGCAAATTTCTCAAACTGTTTTTGTTTAAATTTATCAAGGACAGGTTCTTCAAATCATTAAAGGCATCGGGAGTTATTGAAGTGAGATTATTTGACGCTAGATTTAAAACCATTAAATTTGGAAGATTACTAAATGATTGATCAATATTCTGAAAACTATTGAAAGCAAGTAGTTAGCTTACTTTGTTTCAAAACTAATTTAATTTCGTTTAAGCTCATCCGATTGTAGCGGGTGAAACTAAGAGAAAGTAATTTGGATAATTGGCAAGCATCCCACGAGTACATTGCCTCCCACGTTTGTTGAAGTTTGATCTCAGTCTCTGATCCGGCGGCGAAGCTAGCGGTACATGCGGCGGACTGTGGGAGAGCGATGAATCGAGTTTTCCATAATTACGTTTATCGTCTTTTTGTGTATGTTAAAGTTGACCAAACTTATCGCGCCGTTGAACCACAAGATGGAGTAGTTTGCGGCAGAGCCATAGCAGCTGTTACCGCAGCGGTCTTCCTTTAAAGCTGGACCGAGTCCGGTGCTGTCGTACACATTCTTAATTTCGGATGTTAAGATCGCGTCACTTTCCATAGCGGCACTGCAGCAATCGAGCAATTGTGAATAAATTATCCACGTTATTAAAATGATATTACTTGGACGTGAAGATACCATTTCGGAATCGAAATGTGACGCGCACCACAATTTTACAAAGACATTGTGACACGCTCTCAATAAGTATTAGTTACGACGATAATCGAGCGAGCAGTTACAAATACTGGCATATAGGCTATATATCTTTCAGTCGTGACCGGAAATTAATCTGTTATAAGGAAGTCAGTTGGTTATGACGGCCGAATTAATAAACAATCTAAACAGATTGTGTAATGCTGATAATTAGATGCAAAATCGATAAGATACAGACTTTTCTTCCACCCTGTATATAGTTATGTATATACTCGTATTATATATTTTTTTTTTTTTGTATTTTACGATATTGGCTGCTACTACTTGTTATAATATTTTCACCCTCTACCAGCGATGCATGTCTTTCAGACTTTCTTAATTCAGCCAGTTAATTTTCTGCTTTTTGAAGAATAGGATAGTACAACCTGATTCGAATATCAGTGATGGGGCCTATGCTACAGTCTCGGATTCCACTAACTGTTGCACTGAATGCTTCGTACCGATACGTTTTGCAAGAAATAATCTTTTCAAAAAACTGTTTAGCAAATTGCATTTTTTGTTAAAAAATATGCAAAGAAATCCTATTCTTAAATTAAGTAAATCACTTCGAATTTTTGTAAAGAGAGGTTATTGTTTTGTTCTTCTCGGTTTCAAATCTTTTCTTAATACCGGGTGTCTGAGAAGGTACTGAATGATAAAGAACTGAAATAAAAAAAAAAAACTAGCAAAGCTATAAACTTAAAAATGGTGTCATTTTAAAGAGATACTCAGAGAGTTTTTCTTTTAGTTAATTCAATTACTATTAAAAAAATTTAAAAATTAAAAAAGTTAATTTTGACTCTTATTTAGCAGTAGTCCTACTAGCCTGTGATAACAATGAAACAATTTAGCTTGGAAAATTTCACTCATAAAAAATGTCATTTTTTTGAATTTTAAGTTATTTTTTTATTTGTCGAATTAACTACGAAATTATTTTTTTACCCAAAAAACTCTCTTGAGTTTCTCTTTAAAATGACACCATTTTCAAGTTTTTAGCTTTGCTAGTTTATTTTTATTACAATTCTTTATCGTTCAGTACCTTCTAGTAAACCCGATATTGCTCATACACAAAGTTAATGTCGTTTTAATTGATGTTGACAATAAAACAGCATTGCATTGGACCATGCAAGATGGTCATTAGAAAATTGTTAGAAAACTTCCAGGTGCAAATGCAAAAAGTAATGCTCGAAAGTCGGAAAGCTGAATGGGGCTATGGTCATTCATTTAGCCGCTATTAAAGAGTATACAAAGATTAAAAAATTGTTTTTAAGTTTATACAAATGTGCGATTGATTTTGTACTTGAAAATTGTGATGCACTATTGCATTTGGCTTTATTTCAACACGGTTAAGTTTTTGTTGGACAAAAGTGCTAAAGTTAACGCTGAAAATGAAAAACGTCAAACTAGTTTTCATTATGCAACTATTGAGGGTCACGTAAATACACACTACTTCTCCTGAAACAGAGACCGGCCCTAAATGAACTAGAATTCACGACATAATATTAAATTTATCTCTTTTTTGTACTGTTCAAAGTGGGCAAACAGATATTGTTAACATTTCATTAGAAATTGGGGCAAATGGTAATGCCATTCTTGACGATGTAGCTTGTTTACACATTGTGGTAAAACATGGTTATACAGGGTGATGCGTAGATACTTGCTGTTTTTAAAAGCTAATAAAATTAACATTTTTTTTTTAATAAAAAAAATTTTTTCTGAGCAAGTAAAAGATTATCATTTCGGATTTAATATTATCCATATGTAATCGAAATAGCTTAAATTTAGGGGCCACCGAGGCACCTCATTCTCAATGTTAATTCAACGGTATCACAATTTGAGCTATTTTATAAGAAATAATATTTTTCAACCGACATAAATTTGGGGGACGATGATCAAAAAGTTTGTCCTTGAGATACCCCCATAAAAAACCATTACAGAGCATTTGATCGGGCAAAAATAACGCTCACGAGATGGCATCTAAATCTTTCTCCGGACGACGCAAAGAATGGTGGCTACCACCTTAAAGTTTTTTTATTTAAATTAGATTGAGTTGAAATCCGAAATGGTCTTTTTTTCCTTTCAAAAAAAGATGGAGCGTGAGTTACTTCGGTGCATAGAGGTTGGCGGCAGCAATATTTAGGCTATTTTGATTCCAAATGGATAATATTAAATCCGAAATGATAATCTTTCATTTGCTCACACAATAAATGTTTTATCAAAAAAAAAAAATTTATTTTATTAGCTATTCTTATATAGGGTGATGCGTAGTTACTTGCTATTTTCAAAAGCTGAGTTATTACTAAAGAAAGGAGCATGCGTAGACCCACTCAATAATCATAATTTAACACTATTGCATTAAGCTTCAATTCATGGACAACATGAAATAACAGAAGTGTTATGCAAATTTAAAGCCAAGTTGAATGTGAGAGATGGTGATAATGTGTACCCTTTCATTTGGCAGCTACAAAAGCTCATTTTAATGTAGTAGAAAAGCTGATTAGACAAGGGGCAGACGTATTTGCTACAAATAATCAGGACTCAGTCATGACGCATAGAGCAATAAAAAAAGTTGAAATTTTGAAGTTGGTTTTAGATGAGATTCAAAATCAATGTAAAAAAAATGCAGATAGTAAGTGAGACACTCCACTTATGTAGACAGCTGAAAGTGGTTACTCAAGTTCCACTCAACTGCTATTAGATAGCAGTATATATAAATAAACAAAATGTGAAGGGTTGGACAGCACTTCATTGGGCTGCCCAAAATGAGCATCAGAACATTGCTGAATTATTAATTAATAAGAAAGCAGATGCTAAAATTAGAGACAAAAATATAAAAACAACGTTTCATTTAGTTTCACAAAAAATTACTGAAAATGAAAAATACGAAATAATAGCGGCTTTTCTATTAAGCTTACCGGTATCTAATGATATTAAAACCGAATAAATATTTTAAGGTTAGAAATATTAGTATGAATACGCTGTGTCTGTAAACAAACCTAAAATACCTTTAGTATTAAAAAACTGTACCCAACTAAATTTGTATTAAATCCTTTTAATAATCTAAATATTTGAATGACACATATAAATAAACATCACTTTAAGAATTTTTTTAATAATTAATTGTTAATTTTGTGTTCAAAATGTCCCCCTTCGGCCTCAACACACGCAGCAAGACGATCTCGTCACTCACTATTCTGTCTTCTTCAGTGAAAGCCATTTTATAATCAATGACGTCATTGTGAACGTTAA
This sequence comes from Polydesmus complanatus, assembly GCA_034692225.1. Classification (NCBI taxonomy): domain Eukaryota; kingdom Metazoa; phylum Arthropoda; class Diplopoda; order Polydesmida; family Polydesmidae; genus Polydesmus; species Polydesmus complanatus. Next base: position 11,440 of record JAQGAZ010003344.1, read on the forward strand.
TTTTTACTTACCGGAGGTTTTAAAAAGTGTAAAATATTTACACTTGTACTCGTAGTTTAGCTCAAAATAGTTTTTGTTAGTGAGATTTAATATTTTGCTTCATTAGTTAATACAACCTGAACTTTTTTTTTAATGATTGGTTTTTTACGGACACGGTGTACAAATTATTTTTGCATTTTGTTTATTTTAATTCTTTGAAACAGCAAATTATAATTTTTATTGTAAGTTAATTTTAATAGCTGCCATAATTCAGAGTTTGCTTTACCGGTACCGGTACAGTAATACTTAGGTAAATTGAATGTTAATATTAATTATATAGACAATTTTTGGCAAAACATTTTGCAGTGTATAGAGTCTATAGACTAATATAATTTTGATTTTGAGTCATTCTAAAATAAAAAAATTATAGTTTGTTATAAAAGAAAGAATTGGGGTAGATGTTTAAATAGACTTCCATTGTTTCATAAAGCTCTTTAATATTATAAAAACCATACATAATTTAATTGCAAATTAATATCGGTAAAACTAAAGGTTAGTAGTAAAGATAAGGATGAGATAATGGGTGATATGCATAAAGTTTAGCTTTCCCTAAAAACGTCATTTTCGAAGCGAAAGCTTCATTCTGTATGCATAAAAAAAAACGAAGCTAAAGCTAAATAGCGAAGGCTTAGGTGACGTCACCTTCACTAAAACGCCGTAGCTTAAGCTTAGTTTCGTA
>JAQGAZ010003345.1:0-12151 GCA_034692225.1 Polydesmus complanatus
AAAATAAGTTAAAAAAAAATTCAAAGTTCAATAATTGAAGAAAAAGTTTACCTCCTCGGAGAAACTTTAACCGCAATTACTCGACCGCCAGATTGACCAAAAGCGTTACCCCACTCTTCATTCGCTCCACTGTGATAGATGACAGTAAGATCAACGTGATTAAATATGTAATAGTTATCTGGACCAACAAAAGCTTTCTAAAAAATATTCACATTCACTTAAAAAACGATTGTAAATTTATAAGCATTTTTAAAAGTACATTGGCAATGCAAGCGTCTTTTTTAACGTCATCTTTGTTTACGTAACAACCCATAGAAAAGCCGGCGGTGCAATGATTATTATTCCCTTCGACAGGAAAACACCAAGTTACGGGCATATTATCCACTATCCTAAATTTAATCACCAAAAAAAAAGTTACAAAAACGTCCATTAAGTTCAATATAAAATACTACTGACCAGTGGTGTTGGTAATTTAATATAATGCCTTTCTTCAACTGATTTAATTTGGCCAAATCGTTCACATTGTTTCCTTTGTAAGTTTGCGTGCAAACCTTTACGCATTCTTCCTCTTTTAAAAACGTGATCTAATAAAAACATTTATTAATTCTACGTTATCCTATAGCTTTTAAGATAAGTTAATATACTTTATAAGGAGATGATCGAATTCGCTCGCCAAACACCACTTGTCCTAAGTTTTCATTCGGATTATCGTTTTCTTGAGCTTGACAAAAGTCAAAACTAAAAAAAAAAAATAATTAGAAATAATTGTACATACATTTTTCATAAGTATATAAATAAGAATAATAAAATAAATAGGATTTCAACCGTTATAAATTAAATTCAGATTTATACAATATTTAACAAGGGAAGAGCCTTTTTCTCTCGCTTCTTATCAACTTACAGTGTATAATTTTGCTTTAATTAGAATTTATAACACCAATTAGAACCAATATCATATAACTTTTTAACTCCAATTTCTAATTGGTCAGCTGTTCCCGCAAATACACTGCATAATCGTATTTCCCTTCCTCCCTCTCATTGTAATTTCAAACGAACTCGTACAAAATGCGCTTTCTAGTGTATTATTTAGGCAGAATACACGTCAACTTCGTGCAGCAATAAACGGCATTGATAATGCAGTCAATATTTTAAAAGTGAACAAACAGCGCTGCACCTGTCACCCACCACAATTTAGTTCCTACCATACAGTTTTCATAACAGAAAACAAATAAGTATGTATTACATTTTCACCGGCAAAAAAATAAGGCCAAATTTTACTCTCAATTATATTGATATCAAAAATATATCACATCAAATTATTCCCCAAAAGTAATTATGGCTTAAAATAAATGTTTTAATTATAATTCTATCGAATTTCGTCATTTGGAAAGCATAAATTTTCAAGCGTTAAAATCACTTACTGTTTGTATTCATAAGGAAGAACCGATTCGTCCGAATCTAATTTATTGACGTATAACTTTAAATCGGCCTGTACACAAGAATAATAATAAAAAAGAAGATTAATCAATAATAAATAATCAATTCATTTGTCTAGATTCTAATAGAATCGTGACACGAGGACATTCAAATTGCCACATAACAACATCTCCGCACACATGCATAGCTACAATATATATAAACAAATCCAATCTCGAATACTTAATTATAAAAAAAGCGGACATAATTAATAAAATGTTAGGTAAACTGGTAAAAAGTTAAGTTTTTGTTTAAAACAATGAGATGGTTGGAGAAGCGTTAGGAATGGGCTTAGCATACGCCCCATCAATCGTTTCAATTAGTACGTATTTAATGCCGCGGCGCCTGTCATCTCATAATACGTAGCTGTTACTGTACCTTGCAATCCGGAGTTTGTTTATCCTCTCCGCAGTAATTTACAGGTGACAAACCCGGTAGATAAAATCCATGAATTGGACCAGCATTTAATAAAGTAAGACAAGAAATAACAAAAGCAAAAATATATCTCATCTTAAGTTAGAAAATTTCGATTAAAACCGTTCGAACATTCATGGAGATCAAACACTACAGGCAATGGTTGATCGATCGCTTGTGATGTTCAGAGAACACTACGTAGCGATCACGTGATAACATTCAATAAAAAATATTTACAAACAAATAAGAATAATAATTAATATCAAAAAAATATAAACAAATTAAAATTTAAAAATATAATACTGTATGTAAATTAATTTCAAAGCCATTTTATGTTATTTTAATTAATTAAGTCTTATTGTATTCATTTGAGTGACGTCACACATAAACGCAATTTTTAGAATCTCGCGACAAAGAAGTCACGGAGAAGTTTTGCCGTTTAACACTTTGTCGTTATCTCTTTTGCGGTTAACGCTTTTGTCATTGTTTGCATTTAAATATTAATTTATTTATAATCTAATATTATTGCCATTGTATTTATTTATCACTGTCTACTAACAAGAAAAAAAACTAAAAATTAATTTGAAAATAAATAAATTTTCCGAAAAGAACTTTATCGATATTACAGTATCAACATGACTATTCGTATTATAATACAGTACAGTATTGTAATATGTAATTATTGAGCAAAGTTTTGTAAACTTTATCGAGTAAAAATGATTAGGTTATCGCCAATTGTGAACTCAAATCAATTAACAGCTATAGCATTTTCTAAGTTATTTTATCGAGTATTATCTCCAATGTTATTATCACCATGGTGATTTTTCTTTCATTCTACCTGCTTTTTTTTTCTATGTAGTTCATGAGAAATATTCCACACCCTAAAACAATATAATAATTATTAGTAAACTATTTCGATCACAAATTTTATTTTTTATTACAATTAAATTGACTTTTGCTAAAAGAAAAGCAACACACTCAATTTTTTCAGGTAAATAATTCAATTTTTGTTTATTTTTAATTCAAAAAATTAATATTTGTAAAAAATAAAATAGGATACAAATAAATTATAATGCTCAACAATTATATATTTTTATTGTTAAATTTAATTGAATAATAATAATTATAGAAACTTTTTTGCGTCGACAAATACTACTTTTATTATGTGCAAGCTGAAAAAATATAAAATTTGTGATTATAGCATTATAATAATATTATACTGTATTTTTAATACAAAATAATAATAATAACATAAATAAAATTCTTTAATTACTTATTTTGCTTACCTAAAACTTTTTCTTTATAAATTTCTTCATTAAATTATCCCTGCTTTTTTTTCTTTAATTTAAAATTTATTTAAATACCGTCATTCAGAAAATAAACTTATATTTTTATCTAAAAATTAAATTAAAGGGGTAAAAAATAAAAATTATTTATTTTTATCAATTCAATTGAATTTGTTTTTATCAAAAACTACCATTATTTTCCCTTACGAAATTGTTTTATTTAATTAATATTGATTAGTTAAACTTTTTGCGGAATTATTATTTTTTTATAATGTGGCACTAATAAATTACTTTTATTATGTCAGTTTCCTCGTAATCTTTTGAACTGTTTATTTATTTTAAATGATATCAAAAACTTTTTAGATCAGCGAGATAAAAAAAAGAACAATTATTAAACATGAAGAACGATCCTAGAACAGAGGTTTTCATAGCAGGTGCTGACATCATTCATAAAAATGTCATTACTCAATTATTATTATTATTAATTTTTTTATTTCTCTTTTTTATTATGAAAACAAAAAGAATTTCTTAATACCTGCGAAAACAGTCATCCGGATTCACGTTGGACCAAACTATGGGGCATGTTAATAGGATGCACTTTAACTTTGTCTGAATCGAAAAGCAGCGAAAAAGCTAAGAAAGTTATTCAAGTTCACAATGTAGAAATTCAACCGGCTGTCAAAGAAACCGGAAGATTATTAGCTTTCAAACTAGTGGATAAAGGAAAATCTCTCATCATTTTAGAAGTGAGAAATCTTACACTTTTATCTCCTGCTTGCAACCGGGACCAACTAGATTAAAACTTTGAAACCAGATTAAAACTTTTGAAACTAAATCAAAAAAACTTTAAAACTAGATCAAAAAAATTTGAAAAATTTGATTAAAAATTTGAAGCTAGATTAAAACTTTGAAACTAAATTAAAACTAGATCAAAACTATGCAACTACTTTTGATAAAAGTTTGAAGCTACACTAGATTAAAACTTTGAGACTAGATTAAAACTTTAAAAAAAAAATGAAATCATTAAAGTTTTTGTCGCAGAAAAAAAAATAATAATGTTTTAATGAACGAAATTAAAATTCACAACATTTCGTTTTAGAACAAAGTCAAAACTTTAAGCTACTGTAGATCAAAGCCAAGTTTAAACAGTTTTGTTCGCGCAACAAAAAGTAATGTTTCATTGAACAAAATAAAAAAAACTTTCAAGCAAAATTTAGGCTAAACATAGTTTTTAGATGAAAACCCCAAAAAAAAAAAAAATCAACAATAATAATACTTTAAACTAGTTTAAGAAAGAAACTTAAGATCAAAACAAATAGAAAAATGTTTGTAATGACATTAATAAAAGTTATATACTGTAGTTGAAACAACGTTTGAAATCACCAAACATTTTAGATTTATAAAATGGTTTCTATTTATTTAATAATAAAAAGTCAAAAAAATAATTTTTTTGTTGTTATTGTTTTTAGCCGTTAAATATCACAGATATGGGTCGATGGATCAGTAGTTTATTCGCTGCGATCCAAGGAGTAGGAAAGTACGAAATTAAAGAAAGCCTAAACGAAAATATATTCCGAGAAGAGCGAGAAGAGATGAGAGAAGACTTGGTGGCCTCTAACAAACATAAAGTATCCGAACCGGATGACATCAACTATTCCGTCAAAGTCAAAGACTTGGCCAGAATATTTGAAAACTTAAGTTCCGGTAACGAAAGTTCGAGACCGACGGTTCGACGAAGCGTGAGCAGTCCCAATTTAGCAGCTAAAGCAACCGTTGTTAAAAAATCATTGACGGCAGAGGTTAAGTTTTTAATCTTCAATTAGTATAATACTGTTTACTAATATTTTACAGTAGGAACCGGAAATAAAAATACAAGAGAGAAATGGAACAGTAGAAACAAAGCCATTAAAGAGGCAGCACTCACAAAAATCATTAACTTCATCATCGCCTATTGCTAACCAATCCTCTAATAAAGTTATCAATTATAAAGGTAATCAAAAATAAGGTAAAATAATAATTGCAGAGGGGAATCTCGAGGTTTTTGCGCGAGATGGTGAGAACGCGATATCTTGGTTTGAGACCTTGCGAAACTCCCGTCTAAGCCGGTGCTGATCATCCATTTAATTTTAAAAAAAATTCTGATGCATTTGCAGGAAATTATATCGCTCAAGAAGCTGAAAGGTCGTTGCTGGCGAATCTAATGAATCCTCAATTGGCGAAACAAAGACTAGCCAAACAGCAGCAGCTGATTCAAAGATTAGAAGTGACGATGAAGTCGGTGATTGAGAAAGTGAAACGCCAAAAAAAGACTTTAGAAGAGACGGAAATCGCCATCAATGATTTGGAAAGCCTTGCGACTACTCCTGAAGATCACAACGACGTCGCCAAGTAAATTTTTCCAATATTATAGGCTCCCAGCTTTTATTTAATGATATATATTTGTATATAATTATAGATTGCAAGAGCAAAAGCGCAAATTAGAACGCAATATCCTTCAATCGGAAACCGATATCGAAGAGTACAAGGGGTTAATAGCCAAAGCTCAAGAGGAATCGACCCAATTGATCAACGTAATAGCCGCAAATGAAAATGCGCCATCCGTGGCAAAAGTTGAGACCGTGATTTCTACTTCAAAAATCAACAACAACAAATCCGTCACTAGGTACGTGGTTACTGAAAATATTCAATTGACGGAGAATCAACCATCGGTGGTGCCAGTGGTCAATAATCACGCACAAAATGGTCAACACGTAGTAGCCAAACAACTTCCAGATATTAAAAATGATAATCATCAAATCCAAGTAAAATATTTAAATATCAAAAAAAAAAAAAAACAGTAAAACTAATCATCTTTAATTTTTTTTTCTTCATTAGGATGAACCAGACTGGATAAGTAAAGCGCGTAGAAAATCAGAAGCTATTAAAAAATTGACGGAAAAAGGATTAATAGATTAAAAAAATTGTTTGTCCATTAACAAAGTTTATGTAACTACTTAAAACGAAAAATGTATATGTGCCAAAAATAATGAAAGTACTCTCTTAATTATTATTTAAATTTGCTTACTGTAGGATTCATTTTTCTATTTATCAACTCATAAGTTTGGAATTATTTAAAATTTTAATGCTTAAATAAAAATTCCCGCAATTATTATTAAACCAGTCAATTTAAAATGAATAGAACTGTAGCAACTTCGTTTTTCGGTCTCTCTCTCACTTAATATTTTTAAAATTACCAGAAAATATTTTTGTTAAAAAAATTGCACTTTGAATAGGCATTTAATCAATATTTTTATCAATATAAAATATAAAACAGAATACTTTTTTTTTTATAATAATAATAATAATAATAATTTTTCCAGTATTGAAAACTCATGATGCTCGATAATTAATAACGTTGCATTATGAAGAATATAAAGCCGATTCGAACATCGCCCACCATTTCCTCAACCTCGTATAACAACAACAAAAATTAAAAAATTTCTTTTTTCCTTTTTTTTACAAAATATAAATTAAAAAAATACTGATCTTTTTTCTTCTTCTCTCTATCAAAAAATTTAAAACTTCAAAAACCCGAAAAGAACCAAAAAAAAAAAAAAATGCAACTTAATATTAACGAAGCTGCCACAAGAATTATGGAATACAATCGCCGGAATAACAAAACTTTCTTTCCCTCTCTTTTTTTTAAAGCAAAAAAGAAAAATAAGAAACGCTGGCAGCTTTTTTTTTTCTTACGCTTTTAACCGTTCAACTTCTTTAAACTTCGGGTTAAAAAAAACTTCTTCGTAGAATTCGCAGAGTGATGAATATAAAGATGAAGAAGAAATATCCCGCTTCAACACCTTTTTCATAATAATAATAATTATAATAGTTATGTTTAGCTATCTAGATGATCCTGTCGATCTAATGAATCCAAAGTATCGTTGCTGGAGGAACGCGTCAAATCTGATAACTCGTCGAAATGTCTCTGCTTCTTCCTCACGTTCCAATGAAGGCATTCGGCTAAACTATCAAACCAATCACTTATTTGGTCTTGGGCACAAATGGAGGGCACTGGGTATATCGACGTCGTAACGCGCAAGCTAAAAATTATTCATTTTCAAATAGGAATTCAATGAAATTACAAAAACGCCATAACCCAGACCTTGACTTTGCATCGCCTTTCTCCAAGAACACAATAAGTACTGTAGTAATTATTTACGATGCAAAGCTTGGTCAGGATGTAGCAGATTAGACTTATCGTGACATTTTGATTTTTTAAAATTTAACTAAAACATTTTGTTCTTAAATTTAAGTTTGTAAACATTTTTCCGAACAATTAAAAACCTATTCCCCCCCCCCCCCCAATAAGTAAAACCCCAATTTAAAACTTTAATACTGTATAACGAACTCGTAAAAACTCACCAGTCTCCATGAAACAGTTCTTGCCTTTTACGTCCGTCAAATGATACCCAAGCAGTTGTTCGCGCGTCAGGAGAAACCATAATCTAAAATTTGAAAAAAAAAAAATGCTTTTGAGAAATAATCTACGAAGGTTATCACATTTCTAAATAAAAATAAATTTCTTTGAAAAAATATATTCACAATTTCCTTTATTAAAAAGAATAATTGTAAAAAGAAGTTGACGACCTTCATAACTTCGTTCGATCATTACCTTGAGTTCAACCCCGGCTGGAACAACAATGGGCCTAAAAGAAAGCGAGTGAGGACAGATAGGAGTAACCATAATAGCCGGAACGCTGGGATGGATCATCGAAGCTCCTGCAGCAACGGCGTAAGCGGTACTTCCCGTCGGAGTAGACACTATCAAACCTACATAAAAATAAAAAACATGAAAAATCCATTAGCACTGTAAATTAATTGCACATATATACGGTACCATCTCCTTGCACCGAAGTAATGAGTTTTCCGTCCAGATACAAATCGATATTAGACAGATAGGGCGACGGTCCTCGGTCGATCACCACTTCGTTCAGCACCAATAAATTTGTTGGCGGTTTCGATTCTTTACCGCTATTTGGATCGGCGGGTTTGCGCAAAATTATGCAGCGTAATCGACTTCTCAACGTTAAAGCGGCGTGACCTTTCATAAAAAAATTTTTTTAAATCTATAAATTCCCCGACTAATTATTTCTTTTTTTACCTTCCAAAACATTTGTTACTTGTTCTTGAAAGTTGTCGAATTCAAAAGGCGTGAGGAATCCTAAGGAACCAAGATGAAACGCCATTACAGGTGGAACACTTTGTTGGAATAAGGAAGAGGCGTACAGAAGAGTTCCATCGCCACCCAAACATACGATAAAATCGATTTTATCGGTGAGATCTTCTTTTCCTAGAGAAATTAAAAGTTTTTAATATTGTTTTTGTTTGTTTATAAATAAAATTTTGCATTACCCTCTTTAAATGTCATGAGTTTGTCACGCAGAGGAAAAAACAACTGATTATTGAGCAAAACTGGATCGTCCATGACAGATGCTTCCACGAAAACAACCATTCGTTTTTCCTTGAAAAGTCATTATCCACAAAACATTATTACGAGGAAAAAGCAAAAAAAAAAAAGCGTTTATTGGGTGTAATTAACTTACCGAAATGAGCCATTTGACCAGTTCGACAAAAGGAGGTAAAACGGTGAGATCTCGTACTTTTTTTATTACCAGGACCGTCAATGGAGGTTTATACCAGGTCAATCGTTGACTAGCCGGATCCTGGATAGTCCTACAATTATTTCACAATTTAATTGGAAGCAATAATAACAATAATTAAATAAATCAGACAAAATAAAAGTATTTATATTTTAAAATTTAATGAATAGCGGTAGATTTTTATTTCCACATTAGTGCAAAATGCAATAATTTTGCAATAAATTTTGATTTAAAAAAAAAATTTTTTTAGTTAATTTTAAACAGCATTCTCGATTTGTAAAGCTATATAAAAATAATTAAAAATTCCTTTATCGCTTTTTAAAAAGTATAAAGAATCAAAGTTGGGGTTGTAAATTTTAATAATTTGACACACGCATCAAAAATAAATTTTAATCTTATAAAAATAAATGTTTTGGTTTTTTAAAACACGCCTTTAAAATAAATAAAATTTTAAAAAAAAGAAAGCGTTGAGCATGATTTTGCTCAATTTCCTTTATCATGTAAACACGTGTCAGATTATTAACACGAGTGTAGAAAAAAAAAAGTACAGATTAAATATGAAACTGGTACCGCAATAATTCTTTAATTTTGCAATTTCTATAAATAAATAAAGAAGAAAAAAAGAAACGGCGGATTTCCTTTCGTTTATCTTACTACACATAATTTTTTTTGATTAAAAAACCCCTTCAATTCTTTCCTCAACGTGTTAACACTTTGATAAAATAACAGAATTTTAACTGTTTATGTACGGTATCAACCAAATGTTTTCTTTTTTAAATACCACTTGATTGAATCACAACTAAAAATGAAATTACTTACATAACCATAGCTGAATTTTTCATGATGCGACCACACGGTCCAAACTGTTGAATGGGATTTGGAGCATTGAGAGATCTAGTACGCCTGGAAAAACAAACAAAATGAAAATATTAGAAAAAAAAAACATTCTCTTAATTTCTTACACCATAAAATAAAATTGAATAAACATAAAAACATTTCAAAAACCGTTAAATAAATCAGATTTTCATATTTCGAAAACTAAACCCACTCCACACACTTAAGACAAATACCCGCGAAAAGAGGAACCGAACTGGTCGGCATCCTCCTCTTGGAACTTGGTGAGTGAGAGCGAAGACGTAATGAAAATAGACATGCGAGCGAGATAGAAGATCGCGAATGCGCCGTATAATAATAATTATAATTCAATGATGTGTCACGTGTTCGGTTTTGCAATTACATGTATGTATCTGGAGAGCAAAAAAAAAAAAACTCTTATCATCTTGTATTTCAACAATGCTATGTGTGCTTTAACGTTGAAGCAGATGAGGACTGAACTTTAGACTTGACCCACAATTCACTCTTCGCTATTTAATAACGTATAATCCGATATACCTTTTTTTTCTTCCTTCTAAATCAAAATCGTGAAAATTTAACACATTCTGTTTGCACGTACAAGTCAAGAGTAAATGTCTGTAGTTCACAGCGATTTAGGTTTTTGAGTAAACCAGCGTTTTGGTCCACTTGAAGAACTCACCCCAAAAAAACCCCCTTTTCCTCAATAATTTTAGTTCTGGTTTAAAATCCATGAGGTTGGATTGTTCAAGATGAGTCGAAATTTAAGCTGGTTTAGGTAAACAATCTTTTTGTTGCTAGTAAAAGCTTTAAATCTACAGTAGCCTATAATATATTGATTAAGAAATCAATAAATATAAAATCATACGAGATTAAATTTAACCTTAAAAAAATTTATTAAATCCAATGAGAATAAAAATGCACGAGAGCCACATCGCTTTAACAAATTGAGATCAAATGTATATTCCAAAATAAACACAAATTTCTAAAAAAATTAACCATTATCGAAAATTAAAAGTTTATTTTTTTTTTGGTGCATAAAATCATTGCTAAAGTTTTTTTCATTTAGTAAACAAAAAAATTTAGCACTAGAAACTTGAACTCAATTTCTAAAATGTAAACAAAAAAGAAAAGAAAACCAGTTAAGATAGTTTTAATTAGTAATTAAAGTCTTACGGGATTAAATTCATGTAAATAGGTTTTCACTTGGAAAATGTTTTTTTAAAAAAAAGAAAGAAAAAAAACAATGACTTACTATAAGAGAGTGATGATGTTCCAAACCAAAAACAAATCGTATAAATCAAAAAAAACCAAAAATAAATAAATAAAACTTGTTTATATTTTTTAAAATATTAATTAATTCTCCGACTTCAAAAACAAAAATGAAGACTTAACGTCGATAAAGCGTCGTTGTATAACGTTCAAAACCTTTGCATGTATTATTTCCATTCGAAATCTCCCTCACCATTTTTATACCACGTGTGATTCGGCCCCGCCCATCTATCTCGACTCCGCCCCCACCTCACCTGTTCGCGTTCACACATAAGAACTATAATATTATCACGTAAATATCGTATTTACGAAGATTTCACCACAAAAAAAAGAAAAACATTTTCCTTCGGAATTTAACGCAGGATGACAAATGACGTAGATGAATGGAAAGACGTCCGGGATTTATGGAAATCCCGAGTGACGTCATTAGTGCTCAGGTACGACGAGGATCAACATACACCGAAAAAAACACACACACACGCTTTTATCACCTTATAATAATTATATTTAAACAGCATAAAAAAAAGCAAATAATTCTCAGTGGGTCATCTGATTCAATGTTAAAGTCGGTCGCCCGAGTCTAATATTTAGTCGCCGGCGGCAGGATCATTTCATCTAGATTAAGCCAATTAATCTTTACAAAAAAAAAATGTTACATAAAAAAGTAAGATTTTTTTTAGTAAACAAGATTAACTTTTTCTCCAAACCAGATTATAGATATAAAAAAACCCTTTTTCAGAGCTTCAAATTATACCCCAAAAAATAATATGATTTATCAAAAAAAAAAAATTGTTTTTGAGGTTAAGGTTATCTTAAACTGTTTTTCTTATGAATTGCGATGCATTTTGACGTCATCATTTAGCTGAAAAAAATGATAAATTAAAACTGTTTGCTATATTTTTTCTTCTTAATCCGCTCTTCTTACGCGTTTTCATGTCGGGTCTATATCCCTTTCACTTTTTTAAAAAAAATGATTGATTAAAACTGGTGTTGGTCATTGAAGTACAGTATTTGATTTCCTTATCTAAACAAATCTTATGAACTGCGATGTCATTTTGACGTCACTTTTAGTTTTTGAAGTTAAGATATTTTAAAAATCATTTTCTTAAAAAATTTGTCCATTTTCTTAAAAAAATTGTCCATTTTCTTAAAAAATTTGTCCATTTTCTTAAAAAATTTGTCCATTTTCTTAAAAAATTTGTCCATTTTCTT
>JAQGAZ010003346.1:0-12144 GCA_034692225.1 Polydesmus complanatus
ATGCCTGCAATTTTCACACATTCTTTTAGCGGACATGTCAACGTTTAATTTGCATACTCACACATGTTTCTCAGTTGTGTCAAATTAAAACGCTTTGACCATTCACCGAACTTTTCGGTCTCACCTTGTATATATTTTTTTTTTAAAAATGTATAGTTTTTTAAATTTAATTGTCATTCAATAATAATTTAGGTTAAACGGAATCAATATTTTTGAGGGAAGATTGATTACTGTATTTATACTTTATATTTTTCAATCATATTAAAACTACATTTGCACAGCGTTGGTTTCCAAATTAATAAACTTTATTTTTAGGCGCTTTAAATTAGTTTTTGTACTCAATACAGTTACTTCGTTAAGGTCCGCAACTATTAACATTCCCGTTCTGTCACGATGTCATTTTTGCATTAGCTGATTCACGAAAGCATTTTCCCGAACCAGTTAATTTATTTTCAAAAGTATTGTAATATTATTTTAATTGGTCATTAACACTATATATTTAAAAATTGTAAGCGATTATTAAATAATAATAATTAGAGTACTTAAAATAATTTGAGTTTGGTTTGTTTAATCAAGGCAATATTTGCCGTTGCTCGCATGTAGGGCGAAAATGTTTGGGTTATACAGTACCGATAGTTGATTTTGTCGAACCGCAAACAGTTTAATGGGATGGAAATATTATCTCAAAGATGACTTTAATTGCATAACTGAAGTATTTACGTGTAACCGGAGACTGTCAGATACAATAATATCGATCCAGCAATCTCAATGGAAAGTTTGAAAAATGTTTTTCAACTAAATTGTTTTAGGAAAATAACCAAATTTAACTCTTTTTTTAAAAAAAAAAAAAAAAACAATAGTAAACTTTTTAACACAAGTCTTCTATCCACCCTTGACCTGCAGCTCTAACAGTTTTATTTCAGCTGAGGAAATTTTAGCTCAAATGTTTTGAAAACACATTTTAAATGTAAATTTCACGCAACTCTTGAAACCACTACAGTATTATTTTATTTCTATCGTAAATAAATAAATTGAAATTTTCCACTTAGAATTATTATTTTTACTTTTAATTTGTTTACGTTATTCGCTACTACAGCCCACAGTACTTATTATTTATTCGATCGATATAGCTACTCGTACGCGCGCTTTATTTAAAATGAAAATAGATGCGACGCGATTGTTTTATTAATTAGTTTTAAAATAAAAATAAAAAAAAAGTTGTGACAAACGTTAATTTTGAATAATGAAGGTGACCGAGGAACGAGTTTGTACATAATAATTGTGCGGTTATACAGTATAACGTTTCCATCGCATCACCCATTCATGACCCGTGGCTCACGGGCTATTTGCATGCCGTGCATTCAAGTGCATCATTATCCTCGCCATTGGGAGCTCATCTTCAATCTATCACAATATAAATAAATCCGTTCTTGTTATGCGCGACGTTAGCTACAATATACATCGAGAGAAAAAAAAATATATATTATACAGAAATGAATTTGTTTATTCACTACGTCGACTGATGGAATCTGTTGGATGGCCACGCAACAACTTCATTTTCTTTCATATTCGACGAATGGAAACTCCATCGTTTTTCGTGTTTATAATTAGGCCATGTGGATTTGCTCGCACATTCATTAAACTTGTTTATCAACATGTTATTTGCTCGCGCTGCATTTTCTTTCATTTTTCCCCCCTCTTACATATTACATTATATACTACGCCGCGTATATGTATGCTCTTTATATACAGTGTATTCGCTCGTGGATAAATTATACTCTTCTTTTTTTTTCTTCTTCTTTTTCCTATTGTGGTTGTCGTTACCATGGCTACTTTTGATGCGAATTACCAAGATGACCAGCTTATGAGTTTTGTAATCTATCTCTAACTTTGCTTCGTCTAGCCCGCTGTTCCCATTCCCACATGTATATATGCATTTTTGTATCAACGAGCTTAACCGCTGAATCTTAAACGATAATTATTATTATTATTATTGGAGAAAGGGCGGAGAAATGTTTATGATTGAGTCTCAATTCCTTCCTTGTCATTTTCTCTTAACGTGACGACGCCAAGTGGATCAGGAAGCGATGGCAAAGCATCAACTTCCTCTTTTTCGTTTCAGAAAAAAGTGAAGAGAACACACAAAGTCTGTTTTTTGCGTAACAATTGAGTTTTTGGTTAGTTGGTTGCGTGGGCGCAAGAAATTGTTGTTTTTATTTTTCGTAAAAAAAAAAAAAATATATATTTGATAAATGCCATCGTTTTAACGTTGGATGGCTAGTTACGGCGTAAGAAAATATGATTGGATCGTTTTTAGCTCTTCAGTTTTTACTGGGCTCTCGTAGAGTTTGTTTTTATATTATTATATTTGTACGTGAGTTGAAAGTACGGTTTCACTTGTGAAATTTAAAGGAATAGAAAAAAAGAAAAAAAAAATTGACAGGAAGGAAGTTTAAAGGATTTACACGGTGAACTGCACCTCAATCGATTTATATTTCCTCCCCCGATGTGTGTACGACATGAAAAATGTAGGTTTAACGTTCCCTTTGCCTATACGGTATACCGAACTTTGGGGTCTCTTTCCTTCCGTGCATCACTCCATCTCTGACTGCCAACTATTTCGGTTACATGACTATTGAAGAATCGAGTTTCATGTCATTCATGTCGCCTTCCACCACTGCATTTATGTTTACCTGTGTCGATTGTAAACTTGGTTCAACTTTTTTTTTTTTTTTTTACTATGCCGAAGTTGCACATATATATTTTTTAAATATATATTTATTCTGTGGGTGGCCGTGTCACCAACTTCCCCTTTTTGTTGAGTTGACCGGAAACAGGATCTGATTTTGTGTAGTTTGGTAGAAATTTGAGTACGTGACCAATTTTTCTAGATCACGGAAATTTATTTTGTTCGCATGAACTGTATCAAATCGTTTAACTGCAAGTGGCATGCCATTCTGCAAAGTCAAAGGCAAAACCTCTAGTAGCCTACGTACAGTACACACGTATCGTATAGAGTGTGTCATGAAAGTCGAATCGAATTACGATGGCCGTTAAATATGTTTACCCTAAAGTTGACAGGGCTTATGATTAATATTCATTTTTCTACGATATTATCTCGATAATATAATATATCGACCGTACAATATCGGTGCGGTGAACTTTTGAGCAATCATTTATATTATTAATCAATTGCTAAAAATATATTTCAAAATTTTTGCGTTAGACCATCCATCTTTTTAATCGTTTATTTAAATATATATACGTACCGTACAGTACATAAGAATTCCACAAGGGTTAACAAACTTGATGCTACGGTAATTAATTATTAAGAAAAAAAAATTAACTTTTAGATGCTGATTTTTTTTTTTTACTTTACGTTTGAATGATTGTAATTCGAGCTACTGTTGCATTTAATTGTGTTTTATCCACAAAAATGAGACTCAAATGAGTCAACTCTTATCACGATAACACTAAGCTAATCAATTAAACTTATTACTTACCGGTATTATTTTCTTTAAAAAAAAAAACATTACATTCATATTGTATATTGAATATTATTATGCAATACAATTATGTGTTACAATAATCCGAGTTTTTCGATAATTTGATGGGTCTCAGTTCTTCTCAATAATAATACCGTTTAATTTAGACTCTTCTGTAAATCATTAATTTAAAATTTTAATTTCTGTGTTGATAATGAATTTGCAGTTTTAGGATTTTTTTTTTTGGTATGATTATTAACATCTACCAATAATTTTCCTATTGGATTATTATCAAAGTTGGATATTATTTTAACGTTACGCACAATTTTATGAGCTTACAAAATACAAAAATATGCTTTAATTTATATTAACTTTTTTTTTCTTTGGTTTTTATTGTAATTTCTAAATTTTTTTAATCATAATTTTAAGAACATAAAACAAACTTTACGTTGAAGCGTTTTTGGGAGAATAAGTTTTATGCGAGAGTTTATGAGCGCTCATTTTATTTTATTGATTTTTGTTAACAAATTGCACACTTGGCAAAAAGTTTTTTTTTTTCTCTTTTTTATAGGAATTTTCAGTCGTATTTTTTAAAATAAAGATTTTTAACTAAGCATTTTTCAAGGTAACGAATACCGTAGCAATAAATTGTTACGATATTTTTGTTCATGTTTTTATCGTCGAATAATACTATAACGGTCATTTAAAAACCGGGCCAAGAATTGATGATACGTGCGTGTAAATTGTGTCGATCCGATTGTTGCGGCGTAATTGTTTGTTTTTGGCCAATAACAAAATGAGGTGGGATAATGAAAACGAATGAGAGCTGCGGAAAGAGATGAAAGAGGCGAAAACAACCGGAAGCAATTTTCGCTTTTCATCAACGATGCCACAAGGGGCGTCTTTTATAAATAAACTTTTGTCAAGAATTGCTTGTTTGAAGTAACAAATTCAAGACAATTGCGGTTGTCAACAACAAAAGCATACGAAACGTGGGTGACGATACACACCAAAAAAAAAAAAAAAAATTGTCTGTGTACGTGCGCGTTTCAAAATAATACGGTATTCATTGCCGATAACGCTGGCTGCAGATAATATTTTTCTCAACTGATTACAACGATTACAAGTTGCCTCACATTTTTATAAATACCATACTTTTTAGTAGCTATTAAATTTATTATCAGTTAATAACCGGTTACAAATACTGTACCAGACATTTACAATAAACAATGTTTATTTGTCACTGATGAATACCTACTAGTATTAAAAACACGCGCAATTAATAAATTATTATGTCGACCATACGGTCTACGTGGAGTGCCTTGTACATATTTATAGCACAGGCTCAAACCGTTGTTTGCATTTTCGAAGTAGATACAGTACCTTGGAAATTTCTTAGTAACAGTTCTAGCACCTCACAAGTAGAACAGTATACATAATTTTTGATCGATCACAATTTTATGAATTAAATATTTCACTGTTTTTAAAAGCAAAAAGTCTTTTGAAAAGAGTCCAAAACTTTGCCACTTTTTAAATGTTAATATTGCTGGGGCTCTGTTTTGTCGCTTCAATTAAAGATCCACTTGAAAGTTCATTATTTAGCAGTATGGTTTAACATTTAAAAGCTGTGACCTTTCACTTGTTGGGTTCCAGAACTGTTACTGAGAGTAGGGGAGAGGTCTCCATTTGTGAGTAGCTTTCCTAGGCATCTACTTTGAAGGAGTTTATTGAAATAGTAATAATATTTGTATGCCACACCGTGTATAATAATTAGAGGATAAATATTAAATAAATTTACTTTATTGGTTCAATATTTACTTTATTTTGAAGTTGTAATAATGAAGGAAACCAGTTAGCGCAGTGCACTCTAAGCAATTAGTGGCAAAATAACAGTTTTTTTTTTTTTAGCACTTTAAGTACAATGTAGCGTGACTGCAAATCGATAATTGAATGATAAAAATAAAAAAAAAATAGGAAGTGGGGGGTGGAAGGTTGAGTGTGTTGTTGGTTATTATAAACTTGAACAACTTTTCTCAGCTTCGACAATTTGCTGGTAGGTTGGATAAATTGATTTCATCCCATTTTGACGTCTGGCTTGCTGAGGATTATAAACGGATTACCTGGTGTTGCTTCAAAATTGTAAATTGTTCAGTTTGAAGTACGTGTGACCGTTTTATTTATTTATGTTTGAGTTTAATATTAGTTTTTTTTTAGTAAGCTACGTAAGTCTCGTTTTTCTTTACTTTACTCGCTATTTTTTTTCTTCTTCTTTTTTTTAAAAAAAAGATCTAATAGGATTTGAGATGACGCAAGCTTCAACTTTTATTGGGGTGACCAATTCACTTAATAACTTTGGAGGAGGCGTTCCATTGAATTTTTTTTGGTTTTTATTTATATATCTGAAGATTATAAATGTTGACATCTTGACGATTACTTTTTATATAAGAATTTTTAACTCTACCGAAAAAAGTTTCATTGACATTTTTATTTTGTTGTTTTCATTCGAGATTACAGCGAAACAAATAATTTGGTGATTGGTTTTTTTTTAATAAGGAAACGTTTGGCTTTTGGATGGTGATAAAGACTAGCTACCTACTACTAGCGACTCATCAAAGCTAATTTAAAAAAAAAAAAAAATTGGGCGGAAAATTTTAAAATTCGGCCAATGTATTGATCACATTCGGTTGCAAAAATTCAAAATTGATTTCAACAATAATTGGGCTCATTTTAGATATTAGGTCTCATTGGTTTTTATTTTTAAACTCAAGATTCCAGGTGACCCATTATCGATAAAAATGAGTCTCGCCAAAAACTTCACTCAAACTAGGAAATAATCATGGAAAACCACGGATACAATGACGAAATTTTAAAATTTTCTGGGTGCACTTTAAAGGTGGTCTATAAAAAATAAACCGAGTCAGTGTGGTAAATTCTTTTAACTGTTAAGCTATGTTACTTGTTAAACTTTGAAAAAACACAACATGTTCAAGGAATTTAAACATTTGATTTTGAAATGGCATTGAATTGCGTGTGGAAAACGGACCATTTGCGCTTCAAGTTTCTTATAGCTATTTCATATAAAACGATAGTTCCAAAAGCTTTTAAAATTGAAATTGAAAAAAATTTTTGCCACTAGTTGTTATGATAAAGTAATGGTCTAGTTGAAGTATCATTTTTGCCTTGATTTAAACTCTAAAGTGCCTACCATGTCCTCTTTTTTTTTTTTGTTTTTGCCGCCTTAAATGTTTAAAATTCGATGACTGCTGCAGTGGTGTAGAAGTTAAAAGCTTAACCGGAGGCTCTCTCTCTCGAATCTTCTACAAATTGTTATGCAACAAATTTGATAGTTATAGCGATCGTTAACGTTATGATCGTTAACAGACACATGTAAAGATTTGAAATGACTCGAGCTGCAAATTGGTTTCTGGCAAAGCGTTAAGCGCTGCAGTGAGGACAACGCGCACAATCTCTTTTATGTTTTTATAGCTTTTTTGGCTGCCAAACTGAACTAAATCGCCATAGGGAACTTTTTATGTGGTTAACGCAATAAAAAAAAAGAAAAAAAAAAATGGAAGCAAAATATGAAAATGTTTAGGATTTTAAAGCCTGTATCATTCGAGAGACGTTTTTCCAATTGCTTTGTTTTCAAAAGAAAATTGTGATAAGGTTTAAAAGCGGCGATTGGACGAGTTCACATGAAATAGGGAGGCAATTTAAAAAATTCAACAAACTTTTTCTACAATGGAATATTTTATTACTAGTATTTATTTTCTATTATAAATGTATTGAATATTTACCGGAATTTGAATCAATATGCGAAATAATAACTTTTGTTTATATTCAGATAATTATTTCTAATTTTGAAAAAAAAAAAACCCCCCGTTTTAAAACATTTATTTTATTAATTAAATATTTATAATTATTTTTTATCTTAAATATTATTATTTGTTGTTACTATGGAAACACTTTCAAACTTTATTTTTTTATTGGTCAGTATTTATTATAATTTTATAGCAGAATTGGATTGTCATAAATGTATAAAATATTATCATAAAACGATTGCTTTTGTTTTACGTTTACTTATATTTTTCACTGTACCCGAGTAGAAAATTGTTTTTGCTCAAAATTTAATCGATCAATCGTTCTTTACTAATGGAAAACTGAGACGTATAAGTTTTCCTAAAATATCCTTTGGATAGACTGTAAGAGCTGTTTTAATCTATATCTGTAACTAAAGCAACAAAGAATAGAAATGTTTAAGATCGATGATTATTAAAAAAAAAAAATAAAATAACGAGTGGGTTTAACAATATTATTTTCAACGTACCGGTACTGTAGACTACACGTATGAACCTGCGCCTTGTACTGGATTTTATTGTGTTTTTAAATACGAATTTGATTTTGAAATAGAAATCTTGTATCGCTTCGCATATGCCTAAAGAATAATAATAAAAAAAAATGTAATCATGTGCATGACTACCGAAGTTGTTCAGCTATTATTGATTTTAACAATAATTCCTATATAAAAATTTGTAAAATTTTGATCATCTAAAAATTTAAAAGTACAAAGTCTTGCACAATGTTGAATTAAGCTAGAGGTGAAATTTAATGCTACTTTTTTTACATTTTCCATAGATCTTGCATTTACTAAATTAACGAAAAATCGATTGCACACTTTTCCTCCATTAATTTTGTTTTAATGTAAAAGGCTGTAGGCGCTTTTTTTAAAGTTTAATACTGTACCGATTTTTATTTTGTAAATAAATTAAATTGATGGGTTTAAAAAAGTAATCGGGTGTTATGAAATGTACCCTACCGGTAATTATTTCAAGCAAACAATTATTTTTTTCGTTTGAACTTTTTATGATTTTGATAAATATTTTGCAATATTTCCTAACATAATTATTTTGCAGTATTTTTGAATTTGATTTCCTTTTCGTCCTAAGTCCATATCTAAGATCGCTGTGGGAGGTGAATTATTTTGTGATTCAAACCCTATTAAGCCTAAATATGGAAAGATTAGTTTGGCATATTTACTGTTCAATAAATGATCAGTTTTATTATTTTAACTTTGATTTTACTATTTTAGCTTACCGGTAATTGAAAGATAATTTGTTTTACTTTAGCCATTTCTTATGCCATATTAATATAGAGACATGCTTTAATATGTGTTTGTTTATCGTTTCAGACGTTGTATATTGCCTACGAATGACCAGAGTTGAAGTACCGTCACATCCGGAGACCGATCATTCAGTCTCATTACATTGTGTCTTCGATATGGAAGGCGATGAACTATATTCGGTGAAATGGTACAAAGAAAAAGCCGAATTTTTTCGATATTTACCAAAAGATCAGCCACCTGCCCAGGTTTACGAAGTGGCCGGGGTTGACGTCGATGTAAGTACGCCTTTATATTTTACTCTATGTATCCGGTAGAAATTTTTTACTACTGCATTTCAAAATTTTTCATTTAGCTCTGAGTGGAATATGAGTTTAAAAAAATATTGCGCTTGCGTTTGGTGTCTTGTTAATTTTTAATTTGATAAAGCGAACTAGTTAATATAAAGCAATAGTCAATGGGGGCAACTCATTACCATATTGCACTTAGGCGTTGATGACGTAGGGAAATATATTGAGGGCTTTAACGGGAAAAGAGCCAAAAACTCTTCCAACGGAGCCGGCTCAATAATTAACGAGAGTTGCTGAACTGATTAAAATTCAAAGTGAGATCGAAAGAGCACGTTTCTTTCTCTCTCTCTCGTTTAGTTGAATTAACACTTTACTGCAGCAGCTTGATCGATTTATGGCAGGTAAATAATGAACCAATGGTCAAGTTTTTTTTAACCCGTTGGGATTATTTGACTTAAGATTGCATTATTTTCTATTTGACATCAAAGCGGCGCTGCTTTTTCTTTGACCGCTACAATCTCTCATTTTATGCATCTTGAAATTTTCTTTTTTAATTTGTATACAAAGCCCAATTGATTTCTTTACCAGCAAAAACCCGATTTTAAGGGTGAGGGGGGACTATTAGCCTGTTTAGAAAATTTTTTTTTTTAAAAGCCGGGGGGGGGGGTTACCTGGAACCTAATTACAGTATATATAATATTTCTGTATATTTTTTGAAATTTTGACTACCGGTAACATACATTTTGAGATGATTATTAAAAGCGAAATATGGTAGTATTATAGCAGTAGCAGGAGACAGGGAATTTCGACGAAGAGGATGAGTCGATGAGATCCGCAAGATTTACTTGATTTAAATATCCGATTTTCTTTGTTTATATACTTTCAATCTTATTTTTTGGATGGATTTATCCTTAAGTAATGCAACAGTTTGAATGACAAGCGACTTTGCATAGCTTAAGCGTCGTCAGCTTCCAATGCAACGCCATTTAAGAAAGACAGAGAAAATGTAAGGAAAGAAGTATTTAATGTGACTCAAATCCGAAAGAAAGAAAGAAAGAAAAGCTAGTTGAAGACTTAAGCTGATTTTAACTTTAATTCATTGTATCCGATTTTTTTTAGAAATCTGAAATTTTACAAAAGTTTTTGGATTATTAAATTTTGAAGAACATTGCAATTATCTGCAAAAATACTCTAGAAATAGACTCTTAAAAAATTGAAGGGAGGACGAAATCATTGCAAAAACTATTTTTTATGAACCTTTTAATTTAAATTTTAAAATGTTTAAGATGGGAACAGTTTGAAGTTGTCGTTTATTTCTTAATGACATTCGCAGTATTCATTATTTATTTGGAATATGCTTTGGTAAAACGAAAATGGCACTTAAACACCTGTCAAAAATATGTCGTTGTCGATTTTTCTCTCGTCGAAGCTATGCAAAGTCGTCTCGTTTATGCGCTTCTGACGGAAATTTAAACGTCAGATACGTAAAGGATACGATCTATAAAATTTCTGGAAAAATCAAATAGAAATTGCATGAGTTTTTGAAAGACGACGAAGCAGCATTTCATCCATGAAAACGATTTTAATGTGCCTTTGGTGTAGAAACGGAAGAGGAGGTGGGGTAGGGGTAGGGGTAGGGGTAGGGGTAAGGGTGGAAGGGGTAGGAAAGGGCTAACAAAATAGCAAAGTGTAAAGGAGGGGGGGGGGGGATGAAAGCATCGGAGGATGGAGGCGAAGAAGCTGGAAGTGCGGGGGGAAAAAGTGTAAAACGACCTCGTAACATTTGGGGAATCTAGTAAATACAGTAGTTTTGCAAAGAAAACGTTGAAATATATTTTAAAAATGAAAAGAAATAAATGAGAAGTCGAAAGGAAGTGGACTTTTATGCATATGTAGGTGGGAGGAAAAGCGACAATATTTCAATAAGATGGAGAATATCTTTTTTTTTTCTTCTTCTTCTCCTTTTCTTTTGAACAGCGGCGCGCGCGGCAATGAACCAATAAAAAAATTGATCTATAATATCTGTTAAGTTAAAATAAGCTTTCGAATCACATCCATTTTCTTTTAAACTTTATGGCAAAAAATTTAGCGTTACATTTTTCATATTCGAATCATTCTACTGTGATACTATAATTTCAATATTAAAAAGTTTTATTGAAAAAGAATTCCATTTCTTTCGTACAATAGAGAATTTACTTATTTAGGTTTAAAAGAAAATGGTTTTTCAATATTTTTATAAAAGTCTAATAAAGATGCGTAGCACTGTTCACTCTATAATCAAATGGCGTATTTTCTAAATTTAAAATGATTAAAAAAATTAAAACATTAAACTTTTAATGGAGGCATCAGTAGTCAGTACTGCACTGTAGCCTCCTTAGACATGAAAACGAGCATTTACACACAGTACCGTAATTATTATTATTATTGTTATTCTGTCTCTAATTTGACAAAACGTAGTAAATATCGGTGACCAATTTGGTGTCTAACACTGATTATTTTGTTTCATTATTATTATTATTTTTTTTTAATAATTTTAAAAGAATACGAAAGATGCTTATGTTAGGTACATTCAGAAAGCCGAGGCAAAAACAAATACGAATTATTGAAGGCGAATTGAAGAAACTGGCGAGTAAACGAGTGGAAGACGTCTTCAATTTAACAATAATTTTGCTCTTATCTTTTAAATAAGGAGATTTAACTAGGATTAAAGCAATCATTTAATAAATTAATAGGATTAAAAACACAATTATGTGTAGCAAAAATTAAAAGGTCAGTGAAAACAATCGATCAAAGCTCATTCAAATCTATTTGCCTTATTTACACAATTTATAATAATTATCATAATTTTGATTTAATATCGATAATAATAATAATACGAGTATATTATTATAGAATGTACATAATTTTTGTATATTTTAACTTATGAATATCAATGGTTTTATCCCCTGGAATGAGCTATTGGGCTTTCCAAGTCGTGGACCATTTTTTTTTAAGGATTTCTGTGATAGTCCAATTTTAAGAATTAATTTAAAATTAGAATGTGTAAATGTACTATAGTTTAAAATAATAATTTAGTGGAATTATGAATCTAAAAGAGTCTAGAAACTTACTGTAGAGCTTACAGTACTGTAGATGTTTGAGTGAAAATCAACTTGTCTACTTTTAACGACTTTGACTCGCTATTAAAATTGCAACCTTTTGATATTATAATTATTATTTTCGAAGCGAATGTGTTTGAATTTTGACTCTT
>JAQGAZ010003347.1:0-12142 GCA_034692225.1 Polydesmus complanatus
TTGCATGTGCTATATCAAGGCAGTGGTTGCATTGAATAAATAGCTTCAAATAGAAAAAAAAAGTTCAGACACTTGACCCAGAGTTTAGAAGTTGTAGGTTTTTCTCGATTTCCCAAAATTCGATTTCTTGGATAAGACGAGTTTTGAAATTGGGGTATTCATATCTAGATGCGTAGAAATGTCGTTATAGATGCGCACCCCTCACTCCCCCTTCCTTTAACAGTTTCCCTCATTCCATTTTTTCTCTCACATTTTTAAATAAAAAAAATAAAAAAAAAAAATCCCCCCGCATCACACGTCACACACAAAAGTTGATAGAGTTTTGGAAGTAGCCGTTTCGTTTTCTTCGTGTTTATTGATCGAATACAATGACGAGAGAGCGAAGAAAATGTTAAGGAGAAAAAGATAAGATGAAGAGAGAGTGAAAATGTGTTGAAAACCTTTAATCTATGCTTATACGAGTGTACATGATCCAATTTAGGTGTTTCCTTTTTTTATATATATTTATTATAATCATTTTTTTTAATAACGGCGAAGATGTGCTTATAGGCAAAAAAAAGCGTACGTGGTATCTAAATAATAATCGGATATACGATCGAACGAATCTTCTAACTCGCAAAGGCAATTCACGCTTTTTATTTCAATTTTCCAAAAAAAAAAAAAAAAGTAGAGAAAAGAGAAAATAAGAAGAAAAAAAGAAAAAACACTACCCCGTTTGCACTGTATTTGTATTTAATCATGGACTAAATTTGTCGCCATTGTTGTTTAAGTTAACTCAACGTGGCATCATCCAGGGAATTGATTCTATGATTGGCTAATCTTACGTCAACATTCAAATTCGTTACCTTCTCAAATTAGCTCGAAAACGACTTACATTCCCTCCGTTCGGTATTAATTCGTAACAAGCTCCGCATTCCTCCAATACAAATCAATAAATTAACGTCTGATTTGTGTACAATATTTCATTATAAAATACGTGGAAGCAAAAAAAAAAAATATAAAAAAAAAAAATATATAAACCGGTAATCTAACTATGAAGAAAAAAAAAGAATAAAAGAGCTGCCAATTTATTTGTGTCAAAATAACAAAAATCTCTTATTTTTTGCTTAACTCTTTTTTTCCTTTAAAAAAAAATACCTGTAATTACTATCCGCACGCATAAAACTAAAATATCGCAAATTATGATGATGATTTCTTGCCACTATTAAAATGGCTTCTCTACAATTAAATAGTTATATGCACCTGCTAATTAAAAAAAAAATAGTAGCTATTATCTCAATGTCCAATACAGTATAAAATTATGCTTTTCGAACTTCTATTATCATTTTAGTACAAAAACACGTGTATAGTAATGACAAAACTTTTTTCGCACAATGCGTTATAAAAAATGGCAAATGTTTATTTATTTGCAACTTTTTTTTTTTTTCAGTAACTTCTATTTCTATTCGAGTTTTTATTAAAAACACGCTCTTTTTTTATTTTTGCAACTAGTTTGTTTCCTAAACATTTTTTTTAAATATTGAATATACGCGGATAATAATAATAATAAAAAAAACTCCTTTAAATTAACAAGAGTTAAATGTTATTTTAATCCAAACCTATAATACAACAGTAAATATTTTTTCCTGCTATTTACGAACTGTGCCAGCGGAAAATTGCTATTCCTTTGACTAAGTCGTAATATTACGAAAATTATGCAGCGAATTTCCGTTTGTTATAAAAAAAAAATATGCTTTAAAAAATTATTCATGCAAAATTCATTATAAAATTGTTAATGTAAATATTTTTTTGGTAAATAAAAAACAATACAACAAATGTTATTTTAAACTAAAAAATTTTACATCAAATAGTGCAAAATTGAAATCTTTACACTTGCTTATTTTGTGTCTTCAATCGCAATTAAAAATAATAATAATAATTATTGCTAAATCATTTTTTTATAACAAACTGAAATTATTGTCTGTATAATTCTCGACCATCTGGTATTGATGCAGCACTGGCCAATGACGAGCATTGTAAGCCAGTAAGCCCACTGTACTGTAATAACAAATATTTATAAATATGCAATTCGTAATCATTAAACTAAAATTTTCCTCGCTTGACCGAGTATATTTTAATAATGTACAGTATTTAAGAAATTGGAAAAGAAGAGTTTGAAAAAGACGCCTGCTTATGTGCTTCCATCTAATATTATTGATATGACCGCAAGGTCCGTTGCCAACACTACCATTACACACATACGTAAGCGTGATGCGTCGCGGATTACATTTTGCCCACAAATTTCGCTCACGCATCCTGTATTTAGCAATAAAAAGAAGGCGTGAATTGGGGGTATCCGCATACATACTGTATATATTTAATAAAGTTTATTTCTCGGGCGCCAAATTCTATTTTCCAACCAGCGTCGACAACTCGCAATATGTTTTAGTTAGGCCAGCCGTAGTAGTAGGATAAGAGAAGAAGCAAAATACATCCATCATCTTCATTTGAAAAGAATCGAAAACAAAATACAAGATAGAATAACAATAATCTAACTTCAGCCGACTTCCTATCGTCTCCTTCCTACTCTTCTTCTAAATTCCGCTTCCGTCTTCCACTAACGGTTTTAGCGCGGCTTCATCGTCGCATCATCATCCCCCCCCCCCCCCCCTCCCATCTTCCCCACCCAAATTGACTACTGTTAGAAAAAAAAAATTCACATAAATAAAATTGCATACTGGGAGCCCAGATATTCCGACACAAGCGAAAAAAAAACTGCTTTAGAGGATAAACGAGCGAGCGAGAGAGAGAGAGAAAAAAAGATGTTTCGTTTATTACTTCACGCTATCGAATGTAATAAATTTATTTCCCCAAAAATACTATATATGATATGAAGAAAAACTTCATTTAATAGCTAACGCCTCTATCAGAATTTGCCATAACTCAAGTCGAATGAAGTAAACCAACGGATAACCGGATGTACTAAATAACACACTCGGCTACGGGCGTTAACCAAACCCACACTCGTCATTTCCGCTAAGAAATATAAAGAAGAGATCAAATACTTTTATTACCTTCTACGCCTAATAGAATCCCAATTTTCATCCGATTCGCGTTTAACGTAAAAATTATTGTTCCAAGTACATGTCGCCCATAGAAAATAATTTCAGTTGTTTGAAAATTAAAACCTTCTAATATCTTACTTGTTGGAAGTTTGCCTGGATAAGCGAGATCGTCAGGGACCAACAATTTTAATATCGTTTCTAAAAAAAATTAAATTAATTTATGGCAAACAATTAGTTTTTATAGAAGTCGCACTGTCCCAACTATCTAAAATGCTCGCCCCGAGATATTTATCGCAGTTAACTTTTTAATTTGTGATTTAACATAATATCGCAATATTAAATTTAGTAAACTACTCCAGATAATAATTATGCAGAAAGTACGTTATACTAGATTTAATTACTGTATTACAGCAGCGTTAATTAAAAACTAACGTTGCTGCATGACGACGTTAATTTTGAGTACTGTAGTTTGATGTCCTCAATTTCTAAAATTCACGTAAGGGAAACATACGAAACTGGGTAGTTTTTGTAGTTACGTGTAGGACCGTAGTTAGAGTTTGGTTTCCAGCGCAGGTGTGCTTTTGAAAAATCTATAAAACCCAGCGAGTAAAAGTTTCTGGAATTATAAATCGATGCGCGCTAAAACTAATGATTAATTTACTCGACTTCTCTAGAAATAGTACATTGCGACTGACAGAATGGGAAAGATTATGTCCGCGCTTTAATATTATTATTGAGGATGGTAAAGCTTAATCACAGATCACTTCTGAATTTAAAGAAGTTGTAATATAACAACGCGAGAAACTTTTTGGTGATTTTTATTTTATCATCGTTAATGAATCATTGTAATTTTCGACTGAATTATCGTAAAGTGCTTTAATCATTTCATGATGAACGGGTTCTCATCGCGAATTCAATTTTATGTGGAATGCTTATTTTTTTGTGTAACTTATCGAATATTTCTGCCTTTTCTCCTAACCTGATACCGGTACAAATATAAAATATAATATAGCTTTCCGAAAAAAACTTCTTTTGAAAAGGTAAATTTGGTTCAGTTAGGACAAAGAAATACATGTATAGGGCCTAAATCAAACAACGATAATCGTTCAAACCAAGTTTTTTTTTTGTAAACAAGTTAAACAGATTTAATCGATCGAAATTCCTAGTTATTTGTTAAAATTCAAAAACATCAAGATTCTCTCCTGTTTAAAAGTTTTCACCCAAAATCCAAAAATACAGTGTTTGCAGAACGTTTTTTTGCTCAAAGTTATATACTGTTTACGGATATTTGCATCTTAACCAATAGTAGGCCTACCTATAATACCTCAATACCTTCACCATTGAAAAAAAAAATACTTTTAACTGTAATTTGTATCGATAATTTTGTTTTATCAATTTTGAATACCGTAAGTAATAATCCCAATTCCAATGTACAATACAATCAAAAGTACCCCCTTATAAACGTTCTATGCGGCCAAACCCGCAGACCATGCTGCTAAGTTCACTTAAGGGCGGAGTATTTACGTACAATTCGCAAATTTTATCTGTTTCACAGCACATTTTAAACGTTTTATGTAGGCTTACAAGCAAAAACCATTATTTAGCATCTTCAGTAAATTTTTTTTTAAAAGTAATGTAAGCCTTCATTAACAAAGTTGAAAGTGAAACTCGGTAAATTCCGTAAAAGACCTTTCTGAAAGTTTCTCGACGTTGACGACGCGGCCATAAATTAAACAGAACAGTAATCCCGTTTTAAGGGGTCCAACGCTCAAAGCAATAACCTAATAGCCTATATGAGAAAACCATATAAAACAGCCGCAAATTTGTTTTTTAAAAAAAAATCTTAATCTAAATTTACCCATTCGCTAAAACGTACGATCTCGGACTTACAAACA
Source organism: Polydesmus complanatus (assembly GCA_034692225.1). Taxonomy (NCBI): domain Eukaryota; kingdom Metazoa; phylum Arthropoda; class Diplopoda; order Polydesmida; family Polydesmidae; genus Polydesmus; species Polydesmus complanatus. The sequence continues at coordinate 4,940 of JAQGAZ010003347.1, forward strand.
CCGAATTAAGTCTTTTCATTTTTAATCATTGTCTGCGCCGGCGTTTTCTCCGGCGCAGATGTTGATGATCATTGTTTGTGACCGTGTCTGTCTGCTAAAATTTTCTTTTTTTTCTTCTTCTTCTTCAGAACGCGCTGAAATATACGGCATTGAATATTATACACTACCCCCATTTCTCCAAAATATAGCGCGCAGACGGTGTATTTTACTCGACGCACGAAAACCCAATAGAAATAAAAAGCCATTCACTTTGTAGCCTACCCATGTACCGTCGTACTAGTGCAGTATTGTGTAAAACCAATGACAAAATTTGTGCAGTTAAGTCTGGCAATGAAATCAACTTAATACTTGTAGCGACGTCATAAATTGTCTCGCTCGCGAAAAGGAAAAATCAAATTTTATACTTTATTACGCCCATTCCGCGTTTTAAGTAAGTTTGTTTTCAGACCGCTTATTGTTTAAGTAGCGTCTATGATTGCTATATTAAGTTTGCGCCCAGGCCCAATATGCGCATAATCTTAATAATAAATTCAATTTGAAGAAAATAAAAAATTAAAATCTTCAAAAAAAAAAAAAAGAAAAGTTAATTTCAGTAACCCGCGCATAGCCTAATAACCGAAATTGCGTTGTACTTTCAACAAAAAAAAAAAAAAAATTTAAATGAAATTTGCTTAGTTTAAAAATTTTTTTTATTTAATTTTTTTTTTAAAAAAAAGGTAAAAATTTATAATACACAGTTGGACTACGATATTTTTGTCTGCGCCTGCATGAAGAAAATACAGATAATTCCCGATAATCCGATTATTCCGACATTGTCAGTTTTGTGCTGGAGAACAAAAAAGATTTTTTTTGTAGCTGTTTGTAAAAACCAAAGCCAAAAACACTTAATTTAGGTTTTTAAACAAAGATTTACGAACAAAAATCCAAAAAAAATAATTTTTTTATGTTCTAAAGAAAACCTAGTCTTTTATTATTTTGCAGGAGTAAGCGCATGAACTACGGGTACCAATAGAATTAAATTTTAGTCTCGAGTTGGTTCTGATTGAAACCGCATCCAGAAAAGTTAAAAATCCTTTGAAATAAGAATAAAAAACCAAACAAACATATTTTTTTTGACAAATGCTTTAGTAATTTTAAGCCGAAAATTTTTAAGTCCAAAAACACTCAGGTCACCAAAAAATAATATACAGTTGTAGACCGGCGATATTATAAAGTATACTGTAATTTTGCAGTAAACACTCGTCAATAAATATCAATTTATTTTTATTTCTAACATTTTAAGAGTTTAGCCGGGTATGAGAAATTTCATTCAACTTTTGACAAGATAATCTTCGCCAAATATCGAAATCAAAGACTTCGCTTGATAAAAAAAAAAAAAAGAAAAAAAAAATCTAAACGTGGAAAGAAAGTCAAAAGTAGTTATTTCCTTAAGTCAAAACATTTCTACGACGCCCAGTGAAAATGAAGGGTCAGCGCAATAACTGCCAAACGCCGATCCACTTCACGAGACATGTTTACACTACTACTACGCCAGCGAAACGCGCGCTTGTTGACATTGCGATTTGTAAACCGTTTCCGAATCATAACCATCAGCAGTAGTGACATTGAAATCGTCTCCTACACAATCTCTTAATAAGAGACGCGTCTCAATCGCAGCAGCCAAAAACAACTTCGCGAATTATAATATCTTTTTTTTTGTCGCATTCGCGTAAAGAAAACAAAAAAAAGGGGAAGAAAACGGAGAATGGAGGAAAAAGTAGTTACTAACAACCAGCATTTTCAAAAACTATTCCCGCAAAACGATTTTCCTGTCACACCCATAACCTCTTAAAAAAATACGCCGAAAAATTTGTAAAGCTAACGTTCTCTCGTTGCACGCGCACAATGTGCTTATAATGGTAAACAATGAGCTACACATGTATCCATCGTGTTGAATAGCGGTAGATATAAATTACGGCGGAAAAACAGTGACACGGAACGGAAATGTATGTATAAAGAAATCTGTTTCACTTGACTTCACAGATACAGTGTAGTCAAAAAACGGCGCGGATAAAAAAAATATATATCCCAAACATTCATTTTTTTTTTCTCATTTTCTACCAGCCGAGCCGAGTGTTTTCTCGTGCTTTTTTGTTAGTCATGGACGTTTTTCGGCTCAAAGGTAATAAATAAAACGATTTTCTCAACGGGCATTAAAATCCATCATCCGAACCAAAACAAAACTCGCAAACAAGAAAAGCAAATAGATCGATAACAAATTGGCCGAGGACCCAACTCGATTTTAAATCCTTTAAGTTTTGCCTTTCAAACATAAATTAACGTTGGTGAATATAATAGAAGAGAAGCGGAGAGGGATAGAAAAAAAAAAGTATAGATAGAAAACGAGAAAAAAAAAAGTTTGGAAAAAGAAAATAAGAAACATCAGGAAAATGGAAAAGACATAATGCATTAGCGATAGTGATGTAAATAAATAAATAAAAAAGAAAGAAAAACGTTTTCCCCGCGCTGCTGTACCATATTTTACTACCGTATTTTATCCCGCACCCCCCCCAAAAAAATACCCATTTATTTTGCTTAGACGATCGAGTTTTACAAATCGCTGAATAGTGGTCAGATTTCGGTAAACAAAAGAGCCTAGAGAGAGAGATACGCATCGCGTCGATGAATTCTCCATTATTTTATTTTGAAAATTCTACGGCAAAAACTTTTTTCTACTTTAAATCCTTGTTTACATTCGACGCAGTTTGCGAATAAATTCCAGATTTTTTTTTTAATTTAAATCTGACGCGCGGAACTAAGTTTGTATTGGCATTATAACGTTAGAGCTCGGTGCCAAGCCGAGGTTAGAAATAAAATATCTGATTAAATATTAAGGTAGAGAGAATACGAAGCGCAGGCGTATTTCTATCGATACATCGGTACGTTCAATTTCTGCCTGTCAAAATCAGTGGACTTCAGGCTAAATTGATGAATCCATAAAGCGACACAGCGACATCAATTTGCTAACATTCTGGCGTGTATTATAATGTTTTTCCTCGAGTATATTGACGGTGGAATGTTTGTAGTTGTTTTTTTTAGCTACATGATGCCAAACAACATGATGAAAGTGACACTTCCATACTTAAAACAAGAAACGCTGCGCTCGTAATTTTATTTCTGAGACAAATTAATGAGGAAGCAACGCCTACGTCGTAAATAATCTTTGTCAAAATTAGTTTACCATTTTTTGTAAGCCACTATCACTAGTTAAGTATCCGATTAATAATATTACCAATATATTAATATCAGTTTTCAACCAACCAACAAGTGCACTGTTTGCACCCAAACGGAAGACTTATTCAATAATTGTCCGCGACAACGCCCATTCAGAGCAATAAAATGCTCATTGGTCAATAAAAAAATTAAAATTGATTGGAGATAATGATAAAAATTAAGTTTTCTTTTGACTTACCAGTCATGGTTCCGCGCCTTTCGGAATGGTAATGCCTTTTAGGTAGTCCCAGCTGGCGTTTGCAATCGATTGATACCTAGTGAATTAAAAAAAAAACATAAGTTAGTTAAAATTATTTTAATCTCATGGCTTTAAGTTATCTTTTGCTTGTTGGGATTGGTTTCAGAAAGCATGCAATAAAACTAGAAAATGTATTAAAAATAAAAACATGTTTTATATTAAACAGTATAAAGTCACGTACTTTTAATACATTTTTAACAACCCATCAATTTCACATTTTTGTTTTTGCTCGCAATAATATTGACAGTGCCATCTGCAGAGTCCAGATAACATAATAAAATCGGCTGACTATAAAATTAATAAACCCCAATTCAAAGTATTAATTCAATACACACAATAATATTGAAGACGATTTCATTCCAGTAGTCATATTTTCTTAATACCGTAACATATTACATGTAATGAAATATTACTGAGCAGCGTGCTCTAAAAACCGCAATTTTATTCGATTGTTTCACGATAGAGTATGACATCGAGATTTGCATGTCAAATTATTACGCATTGAAAAATCACTCGAGAGGCCATTTCGTGTAAACGTGCTGCAAACACTCAAGTGCGCGATTAAAGAGCTCCCGTGCTTCCCATTAAATTCACACAGTAAATTCTTACACTAACCAAAATGAATGAATGGTCAGCTCAATTTACCATTATTGGCACTTATGTAATCCAATTACCGGTACCGAGACGTAATTTACCACAACAACAACAAAAAAATAAGAAGATAGATGACAGTAAAAACAAAACTCATTTAACGCAAAAATAAACTATTCTTAATTTAGCAATTACGACGCAGTAAGTTGTAACAATTACAACAAAAAACATTTATCATTATTTTGTGATTCACTTACAAACAATTATTTCAACAGCGAGTTAAAGTACATGGAGCTCGTAAACTTGCAGAGCACAATAAAGTAACCCTAGGTTAACCACAATAATTTTAACCTTTTAAGAAACTTTTTAAAAAAGCATTACCAACCTATAAAACAATTTCAAACATTAAATTGAGCTCCGGGCTACAGTTGGGGACGTCAAAACAATCCACATTCTCCTTCAAATTTAAATTTATGGTCTTGTCGGGTTACTCTACTGGACTCTTCAATTAGATAGGTTTCAAAAAAAAAATAGCAAGCACTAGGAAATAAGATCACTCGCTTGCTTTGCGTCCTTTGCGCTATAGTAGCCCACTATCCATTAGCAGTTTTAACGAAGAAAAAAAAAAGAGAAAGAAAAAAAAAAAAAGGAAGAAAGTGGACATCGGATTACAACTTTCTAACGTGGAATACAACATGCCGAACTAAAAGAGCGAGAGAAATGGATTACAATTGTAAACGAAATCATCTAATAGATGAAACGAGCCAGCAACGCAACCGTCGGATTTTCTTACTAAATCTCCTTCTTACGTTTCGAATACTTCGCGTGTGAGCTTCATTTCAGCTGACATTCGCAAACGGCATTCAATTTTTGATGACATATCTAAAAGCATCGCAATTTTCGATTAACTCATGCCGAATCTTCAAAATGCCTCATTTTCCGCCTTCCTAAACATTTATTTAATCTTTTGTATTCGTCAAAAGAGCGTTCAAAATTAACCGTAACATTTTAAAAAATAATGTACAATTAAATTAAAAGTAACACACTGTGCAAAATTTGTACATCAAAAACAATGTTAGAAATTGGATATATCTTCGTTCAAGAAATGATGATTATTTTTCTTATTTCTATCGACGTCTTTGACTATTTCGACCAGTTGAAATTGTTGATTATCCGTGATATTTTGAGGAGAGAGGAACAAACAAAAGCCTCGTAAACTCGGAGCTTCGTAATGGTCAGTGGCATTAATTCCCATAGCAAAATCATTAGCTTCACTGATCAAGTGTTTACCTATTCGCATCCATCTTTGGTTGCTGGAATTCCTCGGTGAAAACATCATTAAATGATCTCCAACCATCGACGCGTCAATTGCCATTCTGTGAGAAATACAACATCTTGCGTCTGTTTTCTATTTTTTATTCACCTTATCAATAATAATTACCGGTTCGCTTTATTGATCAGCATTTGAGTTTTCCATCTCCACATTTGGCTGAAACGATTCGTAGACTTCGGACACAGTAGCAGTTTAGCTCCGGGGCAGTCCACGATATCGTGATCAACGTCGACTACCAATAAACTTTGATCTGGTTCGGGCCGCAGACTTTGAATGATAAACCAACGAATCCCCGTAGTCATCGATACGAACGAGTAGAAAATCAGCGGGATTTTCATTGTCATTAAATTAATAGCTGGAGGCATATTATATTCAGTGAGAGAAAAAAAATTCTTCTTCAAAGTTCCATTTATCGGAAATACTTGATGAAATTTCATATTATTTTGTGGTGATAAAAAAAAAACTCCTTCAGACGCTATCAGTTTCCTTCCCTCGGTTGAAAATGAGATCCTTCAAATTACGAAATTCCTATTCATTTGAAGTAACATGAACATAATAATTTAATGACACTTATTTGGTTGTTCGGATTACCTTCACACTATAAAGAATTCACTATTAGAATTGTAATGGTTATAATTTACAATGCACTATCTGAAAATCAAAAACAAAAAAATCTTTGGCGCCTCGATCAGCGCTTATTACCATTCACTTGCATACTAACAGCGATGTGACCAAATCAAATGCCTGGCAAAAAAACAGGTTGTGTAGCACACTCAATTTTAAACATGCGCACAATTTACATAACAAAAACATTTTAACTTTACAAAATTTTTATGGTTTCATTTACAGAAAATTAATGAACATTTCGTTGGGAGCTACCGTAGCACATTCGTCGTGAACTCTGCAGAATCTGATGTGAACCTACAGCTTACGTCATAGCGCGCCATTGTTTTTTACAATAAGTTTATCAACTGTAAATCAAAAAATTATGTAAATAAAACAAATAAGAAGCAAATGTTGTGTATCACTTTTGGTGTGAAATATAACCCTACTCTGATTCAGAAACACGATAAGTTATGAAATATTCATATTTAAAACGAATCTCTATTGAAACGATTAAACTTACGTGCATGTAGTTTCGTTTTCATCTCGTTGACATCACCGTCGAACCACAGCTACTGAGCTACATGCAGGCGTAATAGTTGCGATTTAAATTTGGACGATATTAAAATATATTTTCACTATTTAACATTTTAACAAGAACTAATTAGAAAAAAATAACTGATCACGAATAACCGCGCACGATGGGAAAAGAAGTGCGGCCACTCCACGCGTTCACACAAATGATTCGGCCGTTCGGCCTTCATCATTTTTATATTCGAGCAGATTGATTCAAAGTTTATAGTTCGACCCATCGTTCAGTTTGTCACAAAACAGTACCGCAAATGTCACTGAGAAAATACCGTAATAATTGTAGAACTTAAGAATAATTATACGTAGAATTTGTTTGTATAAAAAAGTTGAAACAAAACGAACCTACACACCGACGCGCGCCAACAAAGAACACCGATTGTAGAGAATAATATGGAACGCCAAACCGTCACGTTCAAAACGCCGCTCACACAAATTCGATGGCGTTACGTACAAGTCAAAATTACTTTTTGCTAGAATAATATGATTTGAGCGAAGTTGGGGTCGATTTGGATTTACGAGCGACCAGACGACACAACAGACGATTTTACAGATGACGTACAAAGCCAGAACTACA
>JAQGAZ010003348.1:0-12140 GCA_034692225.1 Polydesmus complanatus
TTTTTTTAAAATTTTTTTTTTTTTAAAATTTTTTTTTTTTTTTTGAAATTTTATTTTTATGAAAACTTTTTTTTTTTTTTTTGAAATTTTTTTTTTTGAACATGAAACCATGTTGCTGCATTTCGTCTCACGAAGTAAACATAATATATATTATATGTTTTCTTCGTGAGACGAAACGCAGCAACATGATTTTATGTTCAAAAAAAAAAAAAAATTTTTTCAAAAAAAAAAAAAAGTTTTCAGAAAAATAAAATTTTAAAAACAATAAACTAAAAAAAAAAAAATTTTTAGAAAAGTGAAATATTAAAAAAAAAAAATTAAAAAAAAAAAAAAAAATTTTTAAAAAAAAATTAAAAAAAAAAAAAATTAAAATTTTTTTTTTCGTTGAGCCTACCTTTTGTTAAAAAAAATGTAATTAGTGCAATAAGGCGAATCCACACTAAGCTACCTTTTACTATCTAAATTTCCACGACTTTCACGTGGCAAGAGAGGTTCAGTTGGCTAGTGTGTACATTGTATGTGTGTGTTTGTGGGTGTGAAGGGGGGGGGGGGGGAGGGAGGGGATAGGGAGAAGTGGTTTTCTGGGCTTTGTGCACTTTTAACGAGGCAGGATGTGCCTTGCAACACAGCAGCTGCGCCTGGTAAAACAATCGCAAATTGAGTCACGTAGCAACTGAATCAAAATCCACAAAAAATATGCAATCATTTTTTTTTATTATTAGTTTTTATTATTATTATTATTTTTCGTTTCTCTCCTCCCATCATTTCTAATTATTTTTTAATTATTTTTAATCCATTATTTTTTTTTTACCATTTTTAATTACTTTTTATTGGTTTTTTTTTAAATTATTTTTTTCATATTTAATTATTTTTCGTTATTATTTTCTATTAATTTTCTATTGTTTTTGTTAATATTTTCTCTCCAAATTAATTTTTATTATTCTTCATTTTAATATTGTATTTTTTATGTTTTTAAATTATTCTTTTTTAATTACCAATTTTTTCTTTAAATTTATTTTGCTTTCGTCCTGTCGTTTTATCTCCACTTCCTGTTCTGTCAATAGCTTTTCATACAAATTTCATTATATTAACGACGTGAATAAAATACGCAAAATTAAACGCAATTGAGGCTTTTAAAATTGAAATAATTTTATAAGCATTTCTTATTTAAACATGGCGTTCCAATCGAATATATCAGATTTTATCAAACTCTTACTCAATCACAAACGACGTAATCAAGATTTTCAATCTGAATAATGCGTATAATATTAATATATATGAAATAAAAAATTATAAAATTAAAATTGGCAATTTTACAGCACATGTGACCATTAACTCTTAACAATAACAATTAATAAGCTACTTTAATACTAATTTTACAAATGTATCGCGTGACAATCACTAATACCGTAATAATAAAAATTATCAGTGTATATATCGGGTGGCGCAAAAAAAGTGGGAATCCTATTGTTTAACTTAATATAATAATTTATTTTTTCAACTTTTTAATCTGAAAAAAACAGTAAATTAATGCTAAATGTTCATTTACATAAAATCATAAGTCAAATTTAATATTTCCTCGATTCTCCACAGTTTTTGCTAATTGTCTGCTCCACTGGCCAATGCTTCTGTTTATAAACTGCCGAGACAAATTTTGCCACTCTTCAACAATGACCAATTTCAGTTGCTCTATTGTTGCAAACTCACGACAAAGGTAGACTTTTTGTTGGAGGGCACCCCAAATAGCATAATCTACTGGTTTTAAGTCCGGGCTATTTGGTAAGTAAATAATATTTTACAAGTTCAAATTGTATTATATTACACAAGAAATGATGAGGGGGGTCCCACTTTTTTTGCGCCACCCGATATATTGTAGCTTCGCGTATGCAAACCAATAAACCGTAGGCGATAAATACAGTAGAGCGCCGCTAATCCGGATTAGTTAAATCCAGACCCTATTCGGATTATCGGTTTGTCCTGTCGTTAAAATCCATAGAGAAAAAACCACAGAGCAGAAAAACACAGAAAAATAAAATGTTCAATAATCCGGATTGTATTTAATACGGATTTTTGGAGTCCGAAATATCGGCGCTCTACTGTAATCATTCGTAGTAATTTTTCTAATGTAAACAATTCAATTTCCTTCGCTCACATTTTAATATGTAATTTGGTACTGTTCTGTTTGGTTGCAGCCACACGTAAAATCTAAAATTATCAACATCGATTCACATATAAAAATATAAATTTATATTGAAATTTAGAAGCTAATCGATTATCGAATGGCGATACTATCGATTAATTACGAAAACACGCGTGGCTGACACCAAACAGAACAGTACCAATAATTTAAACGTAATGTAGCAATAGGCTCAAACAATTCTAATTTAATGCTGTTGCGCCTTTTCTAATAGAGTGACAATGTCTGGATGACCATTGTGAGCGGCCCAATGGAGAGCTGTCCGGCCCAGTTTATCTTTAATATTATCATCGGCTTTATAAACATGTATTAATAATTGTGCTATATTTATATGGCCATTTCGAGCTGACCAATGCAACGCTGTCTGCCCATCCACATTCTGTCTATCGATATCTATTTCACTATTTTTTAAAAGCAGTATAGTGGAATCTACATTTCCCTTTTCCGCCGCCCACATTAACGGAGTGTCTCCTTCTCCATCTGGCGCATTCATCGCTGAACTCAACCACTCCGCATTTCTATCACATTTATTCCGAATCTCTGCTAAAACCAAGTTTAAAATTGGACTATTTTTAACCCCTTGATGCAAAACTGAGTCATGGGGATGCTTAGTGAAAACATCCGCTCCGTTTTTAACCAACCACTCCGCTACTTCCAAATGACCTAATCTAACAGCCAGATACAAGGGCGATTCACCATTTAACGTTAATTGATTTATTATATTAATAACGGATGATTTATCGAGAGTTAACAAACATTTAACCACTTCAAGATGACCTTTGTAAATAGCAATGTGCAAGACTGACCAACCACTGTCTGTTAATTCTTCAATTCTAACTCCGTAAGAGAGTAATGTCATAATAAATTCGTGGAACCCGAAGAAGGCCGCGGTATGAATAGGGCTCCACGTCTTTTTATCTTTAGCCATTACATTTGCTTTGTATTTGACCAAAACTGGAATTAAATGGGCGTGTCCCTTCGAGGCGGCTGCATGTAAGGGGGTTCTATGGTTTATGTTTAAAGCTTCGACGTGTGCTCCAGATTGCAATAAAATCTCCGCTACAGACGCGTGGCCATTCTCCACTGCCTCGTGCAAAGCAGTTTCAGAAAACGGCTCATAAGTGGCATTAACATCGGCTCCTAAATTTATTAATTGGGTGACAGTAGTGTCGTGTCCATTTCGGGCGGCCAAGTGCAGGGGAGTGCGTTTATCCGACAACGACGGCTCATTAATGCTTATCCCTCCTCTTTTGATTAAAAGTTTAACAATGCTATCGTATCCGCAAAAGGCGGCTAAATGTAAGGAGGATTTCCCTAAATCAAGTTCACATTCTTTCCCATCGTCAAACGGAAGTATTTTTTCTAAAATTTTTATATTACCTTTAACCAAAGCTAGGTAAAAAGGTGTGAAGTTTTTATGGTTTTTAACGAAAATGTTCGCATTTTTGTCTCTTAACATTTCAAAAATGTGTACATTCCCTGCTACGCATGCGTGTAACAATGGCGTATCTCCTCCCTCATCACGAGCCTCAATATCAGAGCCTTCACTTATTAACAGTTCCACAGCTGCGTTTCTATTATAAAAAACTGCCACGTGTAAAGGTGTATGTCCTTTATAATCAACTTCATTTATGTTAGAATTAGCATCTAGTAATAGTCTTATTATTTCTACATTGCCTCCTTCCGCGGCAAAATGCAATGCCGTTCTTCCTTCATCGTTTTTGATATTGACCTCAGCTTTACCATCAATTAGTAAGGCCTTAACTGACTCCACGTGATTGCTTATTGCAGCTATGTGTAGCGCAGTTAGCTGGTTTACTGTAACATTTGCATTGGCCCCCTGCGCTAACAATGTTTTGATCATTTCGTAGTGGCCTTTATAAGATGCGCGAAGCAAAGGCGTTACATTTTTATTATTCTTGGCTTCAATATCAGCTCCGTTTCTTAGTAAAGCGACAGCCGCGTTTATGTTATTGTTTAAAGCCGCAATATGTAAAGCTGTATCGCCAGTGTTGTCAATTTTGTGGAGGTCAGCATTATGGTCCAACAAAGTTTGAATTAGTCGATCGTCGCCTTTATACGTCACAGAGTGTAACGGAGTTTCATCCGCTACATACGCGTGACAATTTCCAGCTGACCAATGCAATGCTGTCTGCCCATCCACATTCTGTCTATCGATATCTATTTCCCTATTTTCTAAAAGCAGTCTAGTGGAATCTACATTTCCTATTGTTGCCGCCCACATCAACGGAGTGTTTCCTTTAGCATCTGGCGCATTAATCGCTGAACTCAACCTCTCTGCATTTCCATCGCATTTATTCTGAATCTTCGCTAGAACCAAGTTTAAAAGTTTATCATTTTTAACCGCTTGATGCAAAACCGAGTCATTCGGATGCTTAATGAAAACATCCGCTCCGTGTTTCATCAACCACTCCGCTACTTCCAAATGACCTAATCGAACAGCCATATACAAGGGCGATTCACCTTTAAACGTTAATTGATTTATCATATTATTAACGGATGATTTATCGAGAGTTAACAAACATTTAACCACTTCAAGATGACCTTTGTAAATAGCAATGTGCAAGACTGACCAACCACTGTCTGTTAATTCTTCAATTCTAGCTCCGTAAGAAAGCAATTCCATAATAAATTCGTGGAACCCGTAGAAAGATGCGGTATGAATAGGGCAAAATGCATTTATATCTTTAGCCATTATGTTTGCTTTGTAATTAACCAAAACTGGAATTAAATGGGCGTGTCCCTTCGAGGCGGCTGTATGTAAGGGGGTTTCATCGTCTATGTCTAAGGCATCGACATGTGCTCCGGCTTGCAATAAAATCTCCGCTACATACGCGTGGCCTTTATCTGCTGCCCCGTGCAAAGCGGTTCTAGAAAATGGCTCCAAAGTGGCATTAACATCGGCTCCTAAATTTAGCAATTGGGTGACCGTAGTGTCATGTCCCATTTTGGCGGCTAAATGCAGGGGAGTGCTTTTAGCCGACATTCCTCGCTCATTAACATCGAACTCTTTTTTTATTAATAATTTAACAATGCTATCGTATCCAAAAATGGCGGCTATGTGCAAGAGTTCTTCTCCTAATTCACTCTTGTAGTCTTTCCCATTGTCAAAAGGAAGTATTTTCTCTAAAATTTTGATATGGCCGTTACCTAAGGCTAGGTAAAAGGGTGTTACGTTGTCATGGTTTTTTACGTGAATGTTCGCATTTTTATCTCTTAACATATCAAAAATGTGTACATTCCCTACTCTGCACGCGATCAACAAAGGTGTGTCTCCTTCTTCATCGCGAGCCTCAATATCAGAGCCTTTGCTAATTAACAGTTCCACAGCTGCATTTCTATTCTTTATAACCGCCACGTGTAAAGGTGTGTATCCTTTATTATCAACCTCATTTATGTTAGAATTAGCAGCTAGTAATAGTCTTATTATTTCTACATTTCCTTTTTGCGCGGCCAAATGCAACACTGTTATTTCATTGTGGTTTTTGAGATTAACTTTAGCATTACCATCAATTAGTAAGACTTTAACTGACTCCACATGATTGCGCATTGCTGCTACGTGTAGGGCAGTCTGCTGGTTCACCGTATTATTTGCATTTGCCCCATGCACTAACAATGTTTTTATCATTTCGTAGTGGCCGAGAAAAGATGCGCAAAGCAAAGGCGTTACATTTTTAATATTTTTGGCCTCAATATCAGCTCCGTTTCTTAGTAAAACGACAGCCGCGTTTATGTTATTGTGTAAAGCCGCGCTATGTAAAGCTGTATTGCCATTGTTCGTGACTTTGTGTAGGTCGGCATTATGGTCCAATAAAGTTTGAATTAGTCCATTGTCGCCTTTATATGTTGCAAAGTGTAACGGAGTTTCACTCAAACTGATTGTGACTGCATTCACATCCACGTTGTGTTTTAATAAAATGTCAACAATATTTTTATGACCATACATGCACGCGGAATGTAATGGCGTGCGACCCTTATTGTCTATGGCGTGAATATCTACATTTTTATCCATTAAGTAGTGAACTATGGGTGAAACTCCAGCGCTGGAAGCAAAGTGTAAAAGTGTAAAACCTTGTTCATTCCTAACACTGAGATTAGCCCCAGCTTCGTGTAAGGCTACGATTACGGCCAAATGACCGTTTTTAGTGGCTAACTGTAAGGGTGTGTGACCTTCACTATTCGTGATATTCACGTCCGCTTCATTAGCGATTAAAAACTTTAAAACTTTAATTTGATTACATTTGGCCGCTAAGTGCATTAACGTTGCCTTTGAACCTAATTTACCGTCGAGATCGATAGAAAATCTATTGTACAGAAACTTAAGAATTTTTTTGCAACCGTGTTCGGTTAAATCGGATAATATAGAGTTGCCGAAAATGTCCTTCTGATATAAATTTAAATTATAGTTTAAAATTTTTTTAAATAATTTGACGTTATCCGTGAAAGCTGTGACGTGAAACAACGTCAGTCCATCCGCTCTGCTGATTTTAATCTCTACGCCCATATCGATTAAGCGATTAATAGCAGTTTTGTCACCCGAAAAAGTCGCCGCGAACAATTGATTCTGTTTTTCCAAAAGTTCTAACTTCAGTTCGTAGTTTTTCTTTAATCGGGGAACATCTTCCGCAGTGGGTTTACCGATAAGCGTGTTTTTAGCGTAAACGATAGATTTGTCCTCCTCACTAAGTCGCTTTAAAAGTTTAAAATGGGACACGATGGCTGCTATATGGTCGATCGATAAAATATCGATCAATAAATCACCGTGGGCTAAGTAGTTCCTCAAGTTTTTGCCGACTAAAATAGGAGACGGTTCGTCTAAAAATAGCCTATTGGTATCTAACAACGACAATGTGTCTAAAATTTCGAGGAGAGTGAGCATTAGCATCTCCACCGCCACACGAACGTCGTCGTTTTCCCGCAATAAATGTATTACGTCACAACCACTTAATTCTTTTCCAACAATGTTTTCCATAGTTCGCGAGTTTCCGAAATAAATTTCGCTGTCGAAAAACAAACGTTCGTTGTTAGTAATAAAATGGGGAGCGAGTTTTTTACGCGCATCGAACGACTTAACGAACTCGGTGAAAGCGTTTTTCATAAAAACGTTCATTGGTTCCTTCCGCATCTTCGTAACCAGAATTTCGTAAGAATCGGTTTTTCTGTTTAATTGGCGCATTTTATTTTCCTCATTCAACGGCCTTACTTTATTCTCATAAATTTCCTTTTTCTTTATGTACTCGGCCGTAAACGAAGCTTTCGTTTCCGCATCTGCTATTTCATCGATAAACAGAGACATTTTCTTTTCAATTTTATTGAATACAACTTCATCGTTTGTTTTTTTTCTTACGTAATTTTCTTTTTCGAATTTAGATTTAAAAGTTTCTAGACTTTTCATTCTGTTCACTTCGCAATGGAGAGTGAAAAGTAATTCGTCTAACATATCCGATATTTCGCTATTTAGGTTGTTGGCATTAGCAGTTTTAACACTATCGCGTAACCGTAAAGTAAAATTAGAAATAATTCCATAAACAGTGACGTGTTCGTCGTTATAGGCTAAAGAAGTGCGAAGGGAAATTAACAAGTTTTCACTTTCGTTTTTAATATTTATGAAATTATTGTCACTACTTTTCATTAAACTAAGTAAATCCCTCAAGGAGAGTTCATCCTCTGGCTCACTTTGAAGCCCTTCAATCGATATTTTATAATTGTCTATCGTTTTAAAAATGTTTCGAAAAGTGTCGATTTGAAATTCTGTTTTTATTTTAATTAAATCGCTCAATTTTGTAAAGTCGTTTCGGATTGTAAGAAGATTACCGGTACTATACATTTTTGGGTCAATGGCTATGGTATTCACCTTCCCGCTAGTGTGAACCCCAGAAGACATAGAACGAGCTTCTTCTAAGTTTTCACACTTCAATATTTTTTCTAGAAACGCTATTATCGCCTGTGTGTTTATATCGCGAAGGATGAAGAGAATAGCCGTTTCTAATTTTCTAAGGTCCTCCTGCATTTTAGTAAAAAACTGAGAATCGTCGTAGCTTTCTAATTCCGCTCTAATGTTCAGTGCGTTATTTGCGTGCGATAAGGAATCTCTTAAAGATACGATAATGTCTTTCACATTTTGTGGAGCGTTGATAATTAGCATATTTTGGACGTTGTCGGACAAGTTGGGCGAATCCAACGTGTTTTTCAAGCATTCGCCTATCACTTGCACAGCCCTCTCGATGGCCAATTGACCTATCGTCGGTTTTACTTTTAAATCTACGGAACAAGCGATTTGAATGTGTTTTTCAATGCGTTTCAAAGAATAAACATCTTTTAACATTTCGAAATCTTGGTACAACTCTTTAAATCCCGGGTTTGTTTTTGAAATGTTTTCTATAGCTTTTCCACGCATAATCTTTTTATTTTTTGTATCTTCCTCTTTCAAGTCTTTTTCAACATCAGCTAATGTTTTTCCAAACAAATCCAAATGAGATAATAGTGTGGGCTTACGCAAAATTAATTCGTTGATTACGTCACGCTCTAATTCATGCGTATAGCCCATAATAAACGTGAGCAAACAGAACTGAATTTCCTCCCAGGGTAAAACCTCGTAAGTCGAAGGCAATTGTCGTTTTAATATTTGTAAATTTTGAGCGATAAATTTCCCGATATATAAAAATACTTCCTGTACCTTATCATTCGATCCAAAACCATTCATCCGATCAATGCAACTGATGACGAAATTAAGTCTGGCTTTAATGTTATTTAAATCAGGATTTGTTTTTGCTTGACTTTGCTTGCTGGTAACTTGGTTATGAGAAAAAAATCGATAATCTAATAATTTGTTTTCGATAAAAAAGGATATATTTTGGTTCAATTGAAATCGGATGAACCGAAGCTCATCGTACTTCTCAGCTAACACTTCTTCACTCTTATCCCTACCGCACTTATCAAATACTATTTCTAATATCTCAACATTTCCCAACTTAATTGCCTGGTAAAATTGATTTTCGATATGACTTTCGTCATTAATAAAGCGCTTAAAAATATCCTTCCTAATGTCTTCAGTTGAATTGATCAAAGAAGCTCCTTTCTCTAAAAAATACCTGACCACACCCCACTCGCCCAATGCTAGGACCTTTTCTAACACTGTCTTATTATTGTTATCAGCGATATTCAAGTCTGCTTTATGCTCGACTAAGCACTGCACCACTCTCCATCGAGCGCACTCGACAGCGTGGTGAAGGGGAGTCATCCCTCGATGGTCAATCGCATTTATATCGGCTCCATGCTCGATTAAATATTGAACAATGTGGACGTGTCCAGCAACTGCCGCATACGACAACGCGCACATTAAGGTCTTATTTATGGCATTAACATCCGCATCTTTATCTAAGAGGTATTTCACTATCTTTAAGTGTCCTAATTTGACTGCTTTTTGCAAGGGAGTTTCATCAGTGGAATCTTTAATATCTACTTCCGCTTCACCCTTTTCAATGAGCACTTTCACTATGTCTAAGAATCCTTTCTCTGCCGCGCGATGCAAGGGACTGCAATGGGAGTTTTTCACATCTTCAAATGCATTAACATCTGCACCGTTTTCAATTAAGTTTTCAACAACATTTAAGTTATTGCTAATGATGGCTAAGTGCAGAGCCTTAGACCTCGTGTCCTCCAATGAGTTATCTATTGACACGCGTAATTCAGTTTGAGTTTCAATTGTGTCTGCAGTGTTTTTTCTTGTTTCCTCATTTTTAACACTGGAAATAGTAACTGTATTTGAGATTTTAGTTTTTTCGATGAAGGCTAAGCCTCGCGCACTACTTTTGTCTGTACGTGTTGGGTATAAATTAAGAATAGCTATTGAATTGTGTAGCTTAAAATCAATGGCCGCATCTAAAGGAGTTTGATTAGTATCGTTGGTGACGTGTAAATCAGCACCTTGCCAAATCAACTTATTAATTAGGTCATTTTGATTATTGCTTAAAGCAGCCAAATGCAAAGGTGAATCGCCATTTGTATCTTGGTAGTTGATTTTGTCTAAGCCTAAATCGATATAATCAGCGGCTAACTGATAATACTCACGTTTTAAGGTTTCAATTACAACTTTTGCTTTTACTAAACCAAATTCATAATAGATTTCGTTAAAATTAAACAAACAAATCTTAAAAACATTAAGATTATTAATAGGTGTATTTTCTTTACTATTAATTATAAGAATTTTGCATTCAAGTAGCGTTTTAATAGCTGCGATTTCTACTCCTCCTCCCCAGGACTCGCGGCTTCTCATCAAACTTACGTAAGATTCAAGTAGAAATTTGTGAATTTGATTCTTATCCGAAACTTTGTCTAATTCTGCGTTCAATAAATGAATGGAGCTTTGGTCTAATTGACTGGGTTTTAGCTTACTTAGATCGAGGAGATGGATCTGAGATGGAAATGCGGAGTGAAATTGTTTGGCGAAAGTTCCATCAGTGATGAAGCTTCCGTTGTCCCCGCGTAGGAAATCATTTATGGTTACACTACGAGACAGTTCTTCTTCGTGTTCTAAAATCGCATCCGCCACTCGGTTTCTAAATACCCTTACGACTAGTTCTATTAATATAACATCCTTGTATACAACATTTAATGGTTGGTTTAGAAGTAAATTCCTAATTTGCGTTACGTCGCTTTCACCTTTAACCCCGAACAATCTTCGAAATCTTTCGCCGAATAAACTTTCATTATTTTTCACCGGAAGTAGATAGGCGATAGTTACGGCCCAGAATAAACAAGTAGCGTTACCTGGAACGCTGATCTTCCTAAAGATGTCTTCAATCGCTGATCCCTTCACTTCATCCGTCGTTTCCTGTCCTTCCTGCATCTTTTCTTTCGAACAGATTTGTGATGTCATTTCTAAAATTATTACAATTTTTACTCATAATTTATTATTGGAAATTGATTATTTAAATGACGATAGTAATAAATTTGACTAATAAAATCACAAAAGTAGCCTACAGTCTATTTGAAGTGCCATAAAACTGATAGGGTTTCTTCAGCGAGCATTTTTTTTTTGCACAAACTTTGAATAGACACGTTCACTTTTTTAACATTTATCCAACCAACCTGAATGACACTTCTTTTATTTATTACAGTATTAGAATAATGGGTGATAATTTATTTAAGCCTACTTTTTTTTCCCTGATTTTTTGATGGATAGTACGTGCTGATATATAGGCTCTAATACTGTATTTGTTGTTGATCTTGTCGACGTAGATCTCCCGCTAAAAATTAATATTAAAGGAGGTATGCAATTACCGGTGCTAATAATTTCATTAAAGACAAAATGAAACCAAACTTATTACTCTACTGACCTGTAGCCTTGTTGGCGCAGCCCCACCCCCGAACTTATCCTTTTTTTTTTTTTGAAAAAATTTGTGATTGCTATTAATATTTGTCATTGAATATTAGTTTAGAGTAAGTTTCTTTTTCCAGTTGTTAGTGATTCGAAGGTGCGAGTAAAATTATTGCAGTTACAGTACTTTGAAACTAGTATTGAGAGAGATATTGAGAAATAGATATCAAATAAGGAGATAACGAAGTATGAAAGAGATAAACTTGCAGGTAAACACTTGTATAAAATAGATAAAACGAACTTGAAATGGAGATAATGGGACAAAATTATAAATTTTAAGCGAAAGAATGTTAATAGCCGCCTACACCTATTTATTTTATTGCACTGGCGACTTTTTTTTTATAACGTAAAATTATTGATCAGTGCGAGTATTAAGAAAGCACTTCCTGAAGCTTCACCCAAGCCTGTTTTTACAGCTTAAAACCCCATTTACGCGAGTGTTTACTTTACTTCCCAAGAAGTAACTGACAAATTCACTGCTTTTTATCCGAGAAATGTTGAATGTACGTTTGGGGAAGTGGGGGGGGGGGGGGGGGGGGGGGG
>JAQGAZ010003349.1:0-12133 GCA_034692225.1 Polydesmus complanatus
CCCCCCCCCCCCCCCCCCCCCCCCCCCTCCGTCTCGAAAGGGGTGAGTGGGAACAGAAGAAGCAATTAACCCTATTGAACGCCGAAGGTTTTCAATTTCACTTAGTGCGCGACTCTGAGGGGGTGGTGGGCGGAAAAGAAGTCAAGGGGGTCAAAAGCCCCCCCGCCCCCCCCCCCGCGCTCTTCAAACCGGAACTAGCGATAAGTTCGTTAGCGAAAACGTCATTTTTCGAATCTTGTCTTTTTTAAATCTTTTTATCCGCCATTTTCTCAAGGCAATTGAACTTCAAACTCCTTGAAATTAGATTATTACCACCCCCCCCCCCCCCCACACCACCCCCTACCTCATACGTCACCCCCCCACCCTACGTCACCACGTAAACAGTAGGCTTAGGCTTAGAAGACCAATCGAACGTTTACCTCAATTTCTCATCTTCTTAATTGCATTTTATAAATAATAACAAATTCGTTTAATTCACTTTCTCTCCCTCAGCCGATGCAACGTACGACTCATTTCTATCCAATAATAAGTGAAGGAGGGACATTCGGCAATAACGACACATCTACATTTGACTGTTTGAGTTAAAGAGTGTTCTTTTAATGATAGACAGTTCCTCTATCGACTGCCGCTGTGTTTCTCAACCAATGGCTCTCACTTATTATGTTATTCAACGGAGAGTGTTACTTCTTTATCGAGCTCAAAGGAAGAGACCAAGGAATAATTCTCAAAACTAGGAATAAAAATTAGAGTTTCCAAAATTCAATTGATTTTGCTGTTCGATTTTGATTTCTATTAGTAGACCATCTATCCAATAATTAAAAGTTTGATGCATTTATTAGTCTCTTAAAAGAGCATTTTTAACCCTCATTTGGAGCAACAAATGAGATGTAAACAAAGCACATTTTTCCATTCAAATTTCACTCAGTCCTAAACAAGTTTTTACTTAATCTTAAATAAGTTTTTACTTCATCTTATACAAGTTTTTGCTTCATCAACAAGTTTTTACTTATCTTTGAACAAGTTTTTACTTATTTTTGAACAAGTTTTTACTTTATCTTAAGTAAGTTTTTGCCTAATCTTAATCAAGTATTTACTTAATCTTAAACAAGTATTTACTTAATCTTAAACAAGTATTTACTTAATCCTAAACAAGTATTTACTTAATCTTAAACGAGTTTTTACTTAATTTTAAAACAAGTATTTACTTAATCCTAAACAAGTATTTACTTAATCTCAAACAAGTATTTACTTAATCTTAAACAAGTATTTACTTAATCTTAAACAAGTATTTACTTAATCCTAAACAAGTATTTACTTAATCTTAAACGAGTTTTTACTTAATTTTAAAACAAGTATTTACTTAATCCTAAACAAGTATTTACTTAATCTCAAACAAGTATTTACTTAATCTTAAACAAGTATTTACTTAATCTTAAAACAAGTATTTACTTAATCTTAAACGAGATTTTGCTTAATCCTAAACAAGTATTTACTTAATCTTAAGTAAGTTTTTGTAGAAGTTAAAAACCTGGAAAAAAAAAAATCAGTCTAAGAATTTAGCTTAAGTAAAAACGCTTAAGTTTAGCTCTTACTAAAATCCACCAATAAAAGCCCACTTCCATCGTACACTGTATTATGTTTATTTCTCCCCCCAATCAATCAAATCAATAACATTTTTAAAATATAAAAAACAAAACCTCCATTGAATACGGGCGCGAGATGGCGATAGTAGAAAGTGGCGGGAAAGGTGTGTTTGGTGGCGGGAAGCGGGGAGTGTGGTGTATTTTGGTCGTTTGTTATGAAGCGCCGCGTTTTTTAATAGAAAGTTCAGAGAGACGTAATAATATGGATGCAGATGTGAAACCCCGAAAATACAAATTATCTAAAATTAAGTGCGGTGGGTCCGCAAATAGCCCACCCCCACTCCACCCCCCCCCCCCCCCACCTCCCACTCCCTGCCTATATACATTATGTTGCTATAGAAAGAAAAGAAAGGAGAAGAAAAAAAAAAGTTCGCACTATTTCTGTTGCCATAAGTAAAAACAGAAACGCGGAAAATATAGAAAGCGTGGAAATAGAAATGAAGATGAGGACCTGCTCCACGGATAGAGAGACTAAGACTAAGGGGGAGAGAGCGATCGACCAACCCAACCCCACCTTACTTTCCCAAAATAATTTACACTTTTTAAATAAATCCAGAATTGAAGCTATTTGTCGAGAGTCGAGTCCGGGCGAAACACCAGGCAACACGCAACTCTCCACGCTCAACCCGCACCGAGGACCCGACACAAAGTGCGCTGAGAGGAAACGAGAGAGACAGGAAACGGAAGTTCTCACGATGACAGGAAGTCAATCTTCCCAAAAAAAAAATTCAAAAAAAAAAAAATTTGACGCGAAAAATGTAAGAAAAAAAAACGGGCAAAAAGTGACAGGAAACGGAAGTGGAATAGCTAAGGTACGAGCCCAGCTAAGATGACCTGCTGGAGATTTTTCTTAAAACAGGAAGTTAAGGAATTCTTATGGATTTGAAGAAATGGAAAGAAGAAAATAAGTCAAAATTTAGGAGTAGAAAAGAAAAAATGACAACGAACCGGAAGTTGGTTACCGGCGGCAATGTCAAAATTGACATAACGAGACTGAGCTCCGCGAAGAACCGGAAGTTCCTTAGTGAACTGGAAATGTATTATTTTTATTGGATACAAAAAAAAAAAAAGTAAGATTTCAAATTTAAAAAAAAAAAAAAAAACGGAAACGAAAACGGAAGTAAATTAACAATAGGCCGTAATGGTCAAAAATGATCCTTCTATAAAAGAACCGGAAGGTGGCTTTAGGAACAAAAAAATTTCGAACATTTTTCCGAGATCAAAAACAAGCCAAAAAAAAAAAAAAATCAAGTAAAAAAAAAAAAAGAAAAAAAAAAGAACCGGAAACGAAAGTGGAATCGCCGTTAGCACCGGAAGTGACCCGTATTAAAGAAAAATAAAGCATCTTCCACTCACCTGCGATAGACGTTTAAGAGGTGAAACGGAAGTCGTCACTCGAGATTTAAAATATATAAAATGATGCAACAACATAAGCAATAATTCACACCGGATGTGCACGAAACACGCGCTTGGAGAAGAACGGAAATTATCAATCTCCACGCGACCGGAAGTAACACTTCTAAAGCGAACTAAAAAAAAAGTAAGTCACAGAACTATAATAATGTTTAGCGTCGAAAGACGTTTAAGGGATAGCGTTAGTTGAACTGAAAAAATCACGTCAAAAAAATAATAATAAAATAAAATAAAATAAATAAAAGATTGGTCAGGAGGGAAGAAGCGAATGCGCTTGCGCAGAAGCCGACCAATAATTACAGCCCCGAAAATAACCCTAAACATATAGAGGTTTTTACGCCAACTAACGAAAACAAAAGTTAAGCCTAAGTAAAACCTTTAAAGCGAACTAAATCGTAAACCTCACTAAACTTTAGACACGACTAATCACTAAAAATAATTACAAATAATTTTTTTTATATAATAATTCCAGTATAACGGAAGTCATTTTCTGATTTTGGTGCTGGAAAAATATTGATCGCTTAATCGAAATTTAATCAAAAAATAAATAAATAAATAATAGAAATGCAAATTTATTTATTTATTTATTTTGATTTTTCGTAATCAAATTTAACAAAAATTTTTATCATCAAAATATTCGCTTATTTCTCTTATTTTTAAAAAAAGGAAATGACGTTCACTCCTCCTGCTTCGAGGGAAATTATTTATAATATTGATTCTACTGTACGTTTCGTTATTAAACTATCAACAATAATTTTCGTCGGAAAATACACTACTGTCGAGTAGAAAGTTAGAAAAGTCTACGATGGCCGTGAAAGGAATTTCTTATACTCGGTCGAGTAAGCTGGCTGGACTCTAACTCACCCATTATTTTATTACTCGACCCGTCTAAACCACACGTTGGAATTTAATTGCAATTTTTTTTATTTTTTTTTTTTATTTATTTTTTAGGATTAAGCTAAGCTTAATATTTAATAATTATTTATTTATGTTTACAATAGTAAACTCAAATAATTAAATGTGATTAGCAGTCGTTGTTTTTATTCAAAAAGAAAAGAAAAGTTTTCTATTCTAAACAACTTTAAAATTTACTCAAAAACTATTTTCATTAAAATATTTAAGTGATTTAAATTTAATTGATTTAAATTTTGCGCAACATAATTCAATTCCTTTTTACGATAATAGTTAATCTCCAAAACCAATAAAACCTCTCTATGAGAAATCAAAATAATAGATTTTTTATAAGTAAAATGTTTAGGTTTTGGTTTTGAATTTTCTCATAGATAAACTACACCCATATGAACCTATAATTTACGAGTCTTATAATGGCGAAAGATAACAATTAGTATAAATCTAATTAGGATTTTTTTTTTCTAGATGTTCACTTTTTATGTTTCTTCATTTGAGATGAAACAAAAAAAAAAAAAAAATTTAAAAACACAATAATTAAATCATTTAAAAAAAAACAACTCCATTCAAATTATTGTCTTTCGTCAAACGAAATTTTTGCATTTTGTTCTGATGATCGTTATAACGAAATGGTAATTTTTTAAACCCACAAAGGAAGCGCAAAAACTCGAAATAACTTCCGCCTCTCATTTTCTCATTCATTTATCATCTTAATAATATTTCACTGAACAACTTTTAATAATTATTATGAAATTTTTCAACGGAAAGTTTTAATTGCGCATGCGCAACTAGTTAGTTAGGTAAAGGGGGTTGGTAGTAGGGAGGGTTAGCGGGGGGGGGGGAGGGAAGGGGGGGTCAAAATGATTTTTTTTCTCCCCTTAATTCTACGCCAAAAGTTTTTTTTTTTTGCGCGAAAGCGAAGACGATTGTTGAGAGAGAAGTTTTGGAGAGAGGAAGACGCTGACGTCACGCGGGGAGGAGGGGTTGGGTTAAGAGATGGAGTTCAAGGGGGAGGGAGGGAGGAGAAGGGGGAGGGGGGTTGGCAGACGCCTGGCGTTTCCTTTTATGGCGACGACGCAGAGAGTGCGAGAGATGCGATACCCCCGCACCTCAGCCCCCCCTCCCCCCCCCCCCCACCGAGAATCCACCCCCTGCACCTCTCTTCTTACGTCACCACACAACACACGCTACGGCGTAATTGAATACGCGCTCCAATTAAAACCTGCGCCGCTTAATCAGATCGGCTCGTCGTTTAATGAAATCACCATAATAATAATTTAAGTTTTTGATTCTAATCGAAATCGAATGAAAAAATATTTAATTTTCAACGTTTAATAATTTTTTTTTTTTTCGCTGCAATTTAAATTTGGGGGAAAAAAAAACTGAATTTTCGCCGCTTAATAGAATCGAAACTGTTGATTCCCGCCGTTTAATAGAATCGGCGTTCTCATTGAATTTCTTTTCGTTTATAGAAAAAAGTAAAAAAAAAAAATCAATTAATGACTTAATTTTCGCCGCTTAATAGAATCGAAACTATGATTCCCGCCGTTTAATGGAATCGGCTTTATCGTTGAATTTGTTTCCGTTGAAAATTAAAAAATCAAATTTAATGAGTTGGTTTTCGCCGCTTAATTAAATCAGAATCGGCGTCCCAGGACTTTTTCTCGCCGTTTAATGGCATCGCGTTACCGTACATGTCGCAAACTGTTGGGCCGCTTATTAGAATCCGCATATTAGTCCACGCAAACCCCTTAATATTATTCTTTCGCTTATTGGAATCAATCGCCGATCGTTCTAATTTACTAACTAATAACTGCGCATGCGCAGTGACACGCTGTTCTCGTATTAAATTATTGTGTTTGTTTTTGTTTTTTGGCTCCGAGTCAAAAGGCACACAAAAAGCTGCTGCAGCTGGCCACTGCGCATGCTCGTTCCACGTCGCACGTGCTATAGCAACGGCGCGGCTGTCCTTAGCAACCGCTTCGTCTCTCGTCTGGCTTTTTAATTAATCAGTAGGCTACTACATAGCAGGCTGGTGGTTAATTAAACTCAAGAGGTGAGAAGAAAAAAAATATTGTTCTTTTTAATTAACAGATAAATAAAGCAATGTGACCAGATAATCATAATGAAGAAATCAAAAAAAAAAATAATAAAGACAATGTTGTCAGGAAAAAAAATTAAATAAATCATTAAAATTTAAAACAATGTGACCAGATAATAAAAAATTCAAAATAAAATAGTAATAATAATAAATAAAGCAATGTGACCAGATGATCATAATAAAAAATTTAAAAAAAAAAATAATAAGACAATGTTGTCAGGAAAAAAATTAAATATGTAAATCACTAACATTTAAAACAATGTGACCAGATAATAAAAAATTAAATAATAATATTAATAAAACAAGGTTGTCAGATAAAAATTAAAAAATCCCTAAAATTTAAAACCAAAGTGACCAGATAATGAAGAATTAAAAAAAAAAAAAAATAAGACAATGTTGTCAACATTTTTTTTTTATTTTTTTCATTAAAAAAATCCCTAAAATTTATTTTAATGCTAAATTAAATTGCTTTTTTCACCGTAAAAAAAAAATTATAATAAAAAAATTTTCTAGAAAATTCTAAAAAGTTCTTGAAATACTTAAAATCTTCCAGAAAATAAATTTTACTTAAAAAAAAAAAAAGTCCATAAAGTTTCCAAAAGTCAGACAACACTGCTGTAGGGACAAAAAAAAAAACAATGTTTGGAAAATCCCTAAAAAAACAAATAAATAATAATAATTAAGCGAAATGAAGTCACCCCCTTCAACCCCCCCCCCCCCCCCCTGGAACCCCCTATATCTTCTTCAACCCCTTAAGATGAGTGAGCCTCAGCCTAAATTACGCAGACAAACAAAAGGTCACGACCTCTGAAGGTATGGCACGAGCTCAAAAAGTCGGCATTCGCTAAGGCGCATGCGCATCGTCAACAGCGCGTGCGTTTTATCTTAATGGCCATTCCAATTACCCACACGTGCGCGCTGGGGATGCGCAACAGGCTCAAACACACGCGTCGTCCGTCTCCGCCGCCTCTATCCTGGCCACAACCGCCCTAGCTACTCTACGGGCCATTCGCGCCAACTTACGCCGAACGTCACGGGGAAGAAAAAAACAGCAAACAAACAGGGAGGAAAGAACAGGAGTAGGGGGGTTGGGGGGGGAGGGAGGGAAACAGCTGCCGAGACAGGAGAGAGAGAAAGAGAGGCTGAGTAAGCATTTGGGATAAAGCCAAGGGGGTCGTGAGGGGAGGGGGAGGGAGGGGTTAAGAGAGAGAGAGAGGAGCCAAGAAAGAGTGAGGAACCACGTGGGCCACGGCACATTCCACCACCCCCTCCCCTCCCAACCCCTCTCACCACCCCCATCATCTCACGTGATTATTAGTCGCCATCATTAACCCCCCCTCCCTCCCCCCTATCCCTCTCCAACCCCTCGAGCAAGGTCCCCGGGACAAGATGAAGATGATTTGTAATAAAACAGATGTGGCGGAGGGGGCGACAGGGGGAGAGAGGGAGGCTGCGCGAGACGAAGGGAGGGAAAGACGATACGCGCAAGAGAGAGATTGAAGGAGGGAGAGAGGATAAGCCGGAAGTAAACGAGGTGAACAACAAAGTTTTTCAGGGGATAAAAAAAATGTCTGATTTTTTTAATGTTTTTTTTTCTGTGTTTTTTATTTTTTAAAATAATAAAAAAAAATGTATACAAAACTTAAAAAAAAATTTAAAAAAAAAAGATTTTGTGCTGACTTTTTATTGTTTAGATGAGGCTTTTTATTAATTAAAGGGAAATGTGCATTCAAAAAAAAAAAAACCTTGTTGTTTCTTGCGCATTTGAATAATATTTAGTCATTTAATAGGAAGAAGTTTTTGGGCTTAAGCTAAAATCATTGTTAATTATTATGAAGATTAATGTGAAACTTTGCAAACTAATGTCGATTAATTTTTACGATGCATTTAACAACAACATCTTAAGGTGGAAAAAGTCTTAGTTTTAAACCCAGGTTTTATCCAAATCATAATCCGGTTCCTAAGCTCAGTTTTTTTAACTAGCTTTTTTGCTCAAATTTAAACACCGGTTTATACGCCAAATCTTAAAATCGGTTTCATTTAAATTTTAAACTAGACTTTACTTAAATCTCGGCTTCACTTAAATCTTAAACTGAGCTTTGCTTAAATCTCACTTTCACTTAAATCTTAAACTAGGCTTTACTTAAATCTTGGTTTCACTTAAATCTTAAACTAGGCTTTACTTAAATCTTGGTTTCACTTAAATCTTGGCTTTACTTAAATCTCGGTTTCACTTAAATCTTAAAGCTATATTTTATTTACATTTTAAACCAATATTTAAACTTAGCTTCTGCTCAAAACTTAAACCGCTTTCTACCATCAAATCTTAAGACTCCGTTTAACTTAAATCTTAAACCGAGTTTGACATAACTCTTAAGTCAAGGCTTGGTTTAAATCTCAGATTCAGTTTAGTTCATTAAAATTTTTGACTCGGTTTTACTTAAAATATTTGATTTTACTTATTATATTAAATTTGGTTCCACTCAAATCTCGGCTTTACTTAAATCGTAAACTAGACTTTATTTACATTTTCAACCAATAGACTATTTAAACTTAGCTTCTGCTCAAAACTTAAAGCCGCTTTCTACCATCAAATCTTAAAGACTCCGTTTAACTTTAAATCTTAAACTGGGCTTGACTTAAATCTCGGTTTCACTTTTATACTAGTACTGTACACATATAGGCCTACACTCACTGCAGTTAACATTAAATTTTGATAATTAGTAAATGTGCATTTGCAGTGTTTCGGCTGCAGAAGGAAGAGGGGGAGAGAGTGACGTCAGAAGGTTTAAATTTAACCGCTGGCTTGACGTCACGCCTGCCCTCAGCGCCACCTATCGTCACCCACAAAATATGATGGCAATTGCGAAAAAAAAATAAAAATAAAAAAAAAAGCAAATGAAAACAAATATTAAAATAACAAAAATACTCGTTAATAAAAAAAAATATGCTAATTTAAACCAAAACAATGTCCGCCAAGTGACGCAGAAAAAACGCAGAACTCTTCTTTGCATAATTAATATTATACCGGGTGTCCGCAAATATAATAAAAAAAAAACTTTCCAACTTCCGCCCCGTAAATAAAACAAAAACAATTTAAAAACTTGAAAATCACTCAACAGTTTGTTTTGCACCGCCACAACTTAACGAGCTAAAGTCCAACTTAAATGTCGGAAAACTTTTTAAGTTACATTTGGCGACTTTACTGTAAGTCACAAAACTTTAGAGAAAGTGTTGTCAGATTAATAGGAGAAAAAATAAAAAAAAAAAATGCTGAATTATTTCCATAGTTGAATTATCTGACAACACTGCGCAGTGTTCAGAGTCAACTGTACTAAAACCGGAAGTAGTTACTCTTTTCTAAACCAACTCCTTCAGCACCCCCTTATACAGAACTAAGTGCACAACTACTTCCGCCAAAGAAAGTGACGTCGCAACATCGTTTCCGGTGTGCGACGCTTTCGCTCAATCCAGAAGAAGAAGCTTAATTGGCTTAGCAGAAGTGGGTTTCGCTAAAACCTGATTCGCATAAACTCACTGCTTTGCATATTCAACGCGATGATTAAACGTGCTGGCTGCGAATGACGTCACAAATGGCGTGACGCGCAAAGTGCGCAAATCTAAATTAGGATTTTCGTGATTTACTTTCTCTCTCCCTACCACTCTTTCACCCCCTTCACCCCTTCTCTACCTCGAGCGGATGATTGACGTCAGAGAGGCTTATCGCTGACCAGTGGAGTGGGGTGAGAATGGCTTTTTTTAAATGCAGAACCACGCCCCCCTCCCTGCAGGCCTGGCGCCCCGGGGAAGGGGTGACCACTGGTCAGTCACGGACACCCTCCCCCTACTCCTCCTCTTCGCAAATAAATGATTTTTTTGGCTCTTTTCTACTATTCCCCCCGACCACCTCCACTCCCCTTGACCTACGTGGACCAAGGACTACATTAAGTACACTCGTTGGAAATGAATTTATTAATGTGACGTCATTTTAATCGATTCAATTTTTTTAAGTTAATTATAATTACGACTGATTTATTAGAAGAGTTCAAGCGCAACAAAACTAATGCAAATCAACTAGAGATTTACATCGAAAACTAGTGCAAATCGATTGGAGATTCCAATTAAAAACTAATTTAAACCAATAGAAGATTTAAATCTAAACCTGGAGTAAATTAATTAAAGATTTAAATCCAAAGCTAATGTAACTCAATTGTAGATTTAAATTAAAAACCGGTGTAAATCAATTAGAGATTTACATCGAAAACTAATGTAAATCAATTAGATATTTACATCGAAAACTAATGTAAATCAATTGGAGATTTAAATCGAAAACCAGTGTAAATCAATTAAGAGATTTACATCGAAAACTAATGTAAATCAATTAAAGATTTAAATTTAAAAAAAAATTAAATTAATTAAAGATTTAAATTTAAAAAAAAATTTAAATTATTTAAAGATTTGAATTGGAGACTGATGTAAATCAGTCAGAGATTTAAATCAAAAACCAGTGTAAACCAATAAAAGATTTAAATTTAAAACTAGTGTAAATCAATTGGAGATTTAAATAAAAACAAGTGTAAATTAACTATTAAGAGATTTTATAAGAAAACAAACCGGGAATCAACTTTAAAAAAAATTCAAAACGTAGGATCGAGGTTTAGTTCCCTGACGTCACACAATATGACGAAAAAAAAAAAAAATTCAGAGAAAAAGTTACGTCATAGATTACATTACGGTTTTTCTTTTCGTCTTCGCGGGGGGGGGGGGGGAAGGGGGAGAGAAGGGGAATCGGTGATTAATGACGTCATTATTCAATCCCAATAATTATGCGTGAAATTGTCAGCTTAAACCCCGTAATTAAGAGACAAAAGATTTCTCCTTAACATCTTCTCCCCCATCAACCCCCACCAATACCACGCGGCGAACCTAGCGGAAATAATTGACCGCGCAATCTCATTGTGGCGGAAAATGTGCTCGGAAAAACACGCCGTGTGGCCACCAAACGCGGGCCGGGAGGAAAATGCGTCGAAACCCGAGTGGAGTGACCGGAAGTTGGATGAAAACGTAAATGCATAAATTATTAAAAGCTTTGGTTCTTACCTTATAACTAATCGTCAAGAATTCTATTTCCGTTTCAAATTCTAAAAAAAAAAAAAAAAAAATCACATTAATATTCATTTTTTTTTTTAATTAAAGAAAAATTGTTGCGTTACGCATGCGCTTTACAATTTTAATCTCACAGAAAAGAAAGATGGCTGCCCTTAAAATTGAGTTAAACTAAATTCTTTCGTTATACTGAACTCGCGATTGAGCTATTCTTAGAACTCGTTTGTACTTTCCATTTTTTTTTCTTTTTTGTGTATTGAAAATTCTTAAACTCAAAAAAAAAAAAGTTTTTGTTTCGTTGCCAAAAAAGAAAAAAAGTGAAAAAGAGTTTTGTTGTTGTGACGTTCACTTCTAATACGCTTCATTGATTCGTTGCAGAGGGATGCTGGAGGAAAGAAAAGATGGAGAGGAAAACACGCCCACTATAACGCATCTCGGAGGATGGAGAAAACGAAGAGTGTGCTGCCATCTCTCGTTCATCCACCAAAACACAACTCTACAACAACAACGCATTTCGGTTTATCTACAGGGTGTCACGCGGAACAATGTCAACAAGTGCAAACATTACAATAATTTTGCGCCATTGTACACAAACACAAAAGCTTTTCAGTACATTTGATATTTAAATCTTTATAAAAAAAAATCTTACATCCTTAAAAATCCCTATAAATAAAAAAAAAATCCCTATGAAAAAAATCCCTATGAATAACATTAAAAAAAATTCCCTATAAATTAAAAAATCCCTTATGAATAATATTTAAAAAAAAACTTCCCTATAAATAAAAAAAAATCCCTATAAATAAAAAAAATCCCTACCGGTATAAATAAAAAAAATCCCTATAATTAAAAAAATTCCTATAAATAAAAACATCCCTATAAATAAAAAAATTCCTATGAATAACATTAAAAAAAATTCCCTACCCGGTATATATAAAAAAAATTCCCTACCCGGTATATATAA